>JAEQBA010001130.1:0-14714 GCA_019434445.1 Phalangium opilio
AAAAAGACATGTGTAAGCTATTTGTAGATGAGATAATGTTTTACATGTTTTAAATGAGGCTAAAACTTCCACTATGTGTCTAAAAAAGTGTTGGCAATGTATATTTTTTAAATATGACGGAATTGCGGTTGATATGATAGCGCCCTATTTGCGAAAAAAACCTTTTTTTAAACAGTTGAATCACTCTTTGATAGAATTTCAAGAGAAGAGTTAAGCGTTAAATTTGCTCGATTAATTTTGTTCGGAAAATAATATATTTAAGCGCTACGTATACTGAAGGAGATTTTGTGAGTATTTAACTGTTTAATAATTATTTTGGTTAAGTGGGAGCCTAGCTTATGTGTGATTGGGTTGTGGCTTCCATGTTTTGGGGACATTTGCTTTTTGTGTGGCGAGGTATGATTCAGCTTTGATATGGACAAATGTTACAAATCATACTGGTAGACTAAGAATACGGTTGAGGTATAGCGAGAGAGTAGAGTTTCCACAGCAATTGAGAGATATTGAAAAGGCTTGAACAATTGACTATTTTAAAATTGAATTCCTGCACTTGCAAAGAACTAAAAAAAGCGATAGATGCATATATTTAGGTTGCTTAAGGAGGTAGTGATAGTGATCTCCACTCGGAGAGGTAATATTTTGGCTTTCCCAACTTGTTTTTTTGAAACCGCATTTGCTAATTTAGGAGCTCCTTTTACAAGGCACACCATAAATGGACCTCTCAGATGTTAATGAAAGTTCCTTATGTGGAGGTTGAGCATAAATGTTACATTTTGCCATCAAACGAGAAGGGGTTTTTTTTGCAGAATCGCAAGAAATAAACGGATCAAAGATTAACGAAACCAACTTGGTTGATGGTGCAACAAATGAGTGATGAATAACGTTTTGTTATTTTAGGGAGTTCTACGTCTCTTTTGAGTAATAATACTAAAAAAATAACGCATCTATCGCTGATCTCTTTGGTGAATATCATTTAAAATGACGATTTTGCGTGAGATGTTCAAAATCTAACTTGTAATATATTTTGATATCGGTAACAATTCTAGTTGGTGATATTCTATACTAACAGGCTCGTGACGAGCGAGCCGAGTTCGAGCCGAGCCGAGCTGAGGCACCACTTTGCCGGCTCGATTAATTAACGAGCGAGCTTTTTTATTATGGTCGAGCCGAGCCGATTGCAATAGTGCTATCCTTTTAGTCTTTATTCCCTCCATGAATAGCATTCCGTTGTATTTTTACATGAAATAAAGCGTGGGAAAATTGGCTTTCTCTCGTCACTAACCTTGAGCATATTTTACCCAGCGGGTTTTACTGAACCACTACATTCTAAACATGGGATGGCAATTCTAGTCGTTTTCAAGTTTTACGTTGGTAGTAGCAGTTTTTGTTAAACATGAAAATGTTGGCCAGCTCGACTCGTGAACAGTCCTATTTTTCGACCTCGAGTAATAATATGGTACAATGTTTACTTAGTGTCCCGAAGCTTTAAAGAATATTGTAATAGACCATATAAATAATGATTGCTTCTCTTCCATTTCCAAATTCCAGAGATTATTTACATCTTGTTGTTTTCGAGACATCTTTGATATATTTACATATATATATATATATATATATATATATATATATATATATATTCTGGTTCGTCATGGAATCTAGAACTTTAATGAAAGTCTTAGTGTTAATGGTAAGTACTATGTACTAGATTAATCAACTTACCTCGATTCAATAGAGTTAAAAGAGAATCTAGGCATTATTTATCCATTATCCATGTCAGTTTATGTTTATCCGTACTCGAAAAAAGCCTTATTCCATGAAATACTTGCCGAAGAACCAAAGCACGGGGCCGCCATATTGGGAGTTTTGCTTAGCGCGAAGAGGCAACGCTAGATGGAGCTCCCGTTTGCAACACACGGGAGGCTAGTCGACTCACACGGCCGCTTGCGGTGCTTCTAAGCGCGAGGGATATAGCCTAGTATGGCGGTCTGGTCCAAATGCTGTTTATTTTTCTTATAGCATTACACGAATGGTGTATTATTTATAAATACTGGACTTCGTATGGATGTGTGGATATATATTGAAACAACCAAGTCCTAGCCCAGAATGGAATGGTTACATGCAATTAAGTTCAAAGTGTGAAAACAATACTCTACAAGCAAAGTAATCATACTGCCATTTATTAACTTAAATCCGTCGAACTTGACAACAATTTACACTTCCCTTTTATTTGCCGTTGACCAGTGTCATCGATATAACCAGAAATCGTGTGTAGTTAGTTACCTTTGATCAGCCACTTTACATTAAGGCGATAGAGATGGTTTTGGGGTTGCCCGAGAAATTATCATCGGTAATAGTTCGACTTGGGGGGTTCCACACCCTTATGTCATTTATGGGTGTTGTGGGCTATATAATGGCTGGTAGTGGTATTTCTGAAATGTGGGAAACCGTTTACGCCAAAGCGTCAGTGCCTCATATGCTTAGTGGACATGCATATTTCCGAGCCCTTCGAGCTTATTTCCTAACGCAAAAGGCAATCGGTCAGATTATTCTTGAATCCATGCCGATTATGAAAGAAGACTTACAGAATAAAGTTAAAGAAATCCACAGTGATATAATGCAAAATGCCTCAAGCACTGACGATATTCGAGGAACAAACGAAGTAATGAGTTTACTATCAGAATTTGAGACACAAAAGAAAGAGTACAAAACTTTTGGTCGTACAGGAAAATTGTGGATACAATATTTTGACCAGGTTGAAATAATGCGACTCTTTATCCGAGCAGAACGGACAGGAAACTGGGGTCTACATTTATATTGTCTTAAACAAATGTTACCACATTTACACGTAGCTGCTCACCTTGCTTACGCGAAATCTGCTCAGTTGTGTGTACAAATGATGTCTCAATTATCTACAAAGTGAATGAAGAAGAGTACATTAAATTTGGACAATTGGGTTTTTTTACCGTTAGACGATCCGACAAAATGTGGCCTGTTATTTGGTCGGACATGACAATTGAGCAAGTTCTAATGCGATCAATGAAAACGTCTGGTGGACTAACAAGGGGTCGTGGTTTGAGTGAAAGCACCCTCGCTCGATGGATCTTAACTATTCCAGTGTGTCTGCAGCTCAGTGAAGCTTTGGAAGACTATTGTGGCGTTTACTCAACAACGTCAGAACAACATGTAGAGGTTCGAGAATCACGGCAAATACGCGACGCAACAGACGCAAGGAAGTTTTTTGGATGGCTAAGAGATCACACACCATTCAAGTACGAGAAGTGTTTGGTGTCCCTGGCTTCCGGTGCTGTAGCTGACGAGACTATAAATTGCGATTCCGCTGTAGAAAATGGAAAAATTTCAATGGATAGAATGGTAGGGAAGTCGTTTCTGGAAGCTAAACTTAAGAGAAATGACAAAGTAAAACCGCTAGCGGCAATGAAAAACGTGTTAAACTTGGACGGAGAAGATGTGGTTGTGAATCCACAACAGTTGTTTAGAAGAATAGCCTGTGCGTTACAAAGAGGAGCCGACTTAAAATACTACATGTCATATGAACTTTCCCCGGTCGCACCGTCTATGTTTGATGAATTCTCATTTTGGATGACAAACAAAGCAACCCTGTCTCATATTCTTGAGGAGGTTAGTCCTTTAATAACTGAGGAGATTATTTATGATCATGTGGTAGTGGATGGTGGATTTCTGCTTCATCGTGTAGTGTGGCCTCGCCCTTCCACATATGGGGCTATCTTAAACATGTACGTACAATATGTTAAAAACCACTACGGAGAAAATGCAACTGTAGTTTTTGACGGCTATTCAGATGAATTAACAACGAAAGGAGAGGAACATAGGAGAAGGCAAGCAAAATCAATAGCTCCGGATATCAAAATCAAAGAAAATAACCTCGCAACGACTTCTCAAGACACATTCCTTAAAAATCCTAAAAACAAAGAATCCTTGATACACCATCTTATGACTAAATTACAATCGTCTGGTCTAAAAGCCATGCAAGCAAAAAGTGACGCTGACGTACTTATCGCAAAGACAGCACTCAACTTAGGAAAATACGGAAATTACAAAAATATAGACCTTTTCACCGGTAGAGCGGGGGTGAAAAGGGGGAAAAATTTCGAGAGGTGAGCATGCGTAGAAAGAATGTTTGGGGGCAGTGCAGTACTTTTAACCATTCCTTTTGCCTTATTTGCTACGCATTCGAGTTTATTTTTATAAAACAGTGTTGTATTACTTGTTGTAAAAGTATTAATTGAACTTCCGAGGTGAAATTTTATCGAATTCAATTGATAGACGTAAAATCAGGGCATTTAATGAAATTCTACTCACTAAATTGGGCGCCAGGGCTTACGGGCATTTATACACAGCGCTTTCGGCACGGCATCGGCGGACATCGCCGATGAAGCGATGATCCCCTACCGTCGCCAAGGCTAGTGAGTTATAGCGGCCTACTAATATCAATGCACCGTTTCCATTAGAACTTAAACACTTTATTTCTTAACATGGTTTTAATTGTACTATCTCGGTTTTAAATACTAGGCATTTTATTTTAATATTAAATTTCAAAAGGTCTCCCATACGTCCATCGTAGTTTAGTTTACACGTTTAACTCCATAGAAGCGCTATAACTCATGCCCCCAAACATTGCAACTTCTCATGCGCGGCCCTTAAAGTGAATAGGCTAATTGCTGTACTTACAGAAGACACAGACGTACTTGTTATTTTGATAGTTCTCGCTGATACCGAAAATTAAAATTCTTTATTTTTGGTAAAACAACAACAAGGAAACTCTCCAACGAAAACCTTTGATATCAAGGCAATAAAAAAAGGACTTGGAGCACAAGCGCAAGTTTTACTCTTTCTCCATGCTGCTACGGGTTGCGATACTACATCTGCCCTTTATCGCCAAGGAAAAAAAAGGCTTACAAAATACTAAAACAAAACTAAGATCTACGTCAAAAAGTTTTCAAGTTTAATCAGCCTGGAGTTAGTCACCCAGAAATAACCGCTATAGGAGACGGTTTCTTACTGTCCTTATACGGTGGAACTAGAAGTAGTACAATAAACTTCAATTTCAATTTCAATTTTAAAGTTTATCCGGTTATGCTAGGTAGCTTTTAGAATTATGGCCGCCATTTTCCAAAATGGCGGTCACTGTTGTCTTCTTTAAAGGTATGATAGACAACAGTTCGTAGAAGAACGCTCGCATCTATTTATACCTCGAAATTTTAACAAAATCTTCAAATATTTTCCGCGTAACTTTTGTATTTCACGAAACTTTTCTATTTACCCTGTTTTAATGCATGGTTGCCAGCTTCCGGTTTGATAACCGCTGAAAAATGCATAGAACATAAATCGTGCGCAGTGTTCTAAGCTACACTATAATATTTTTTCAGACTCAATCCGTTAATTACATCCAAAGTTAAGTAGTTTTAGTCATTTTGGCGGCCATTTTCCAAGATGGCGGATTTTCCCCACGGTTGCGAGATTGGGAGACCTCACCACGTAAAAGAGCGCATCCGATTCTATAAGTATGGAAATTTTCGTAACCGTTCTAATTTGTTCCGGGTTCACCCCTTTTTAGAGCTAGAATGCCTGAACTACAAAGTAAAAACACGAAGGAAGTACGAACCAAGGAGTAGAAGCTGTAAGCCTATAAAGAAATATGAAATTCTATCGCTTAAGCCTATGCTTTTAATTTCAACTGTTCTTTGAGTAGCTCTAAGTTTACGTAAAACCAACCTTTTCTACAATAATTGAGAATCAGAGGAGATACTTTTAATTTTCATTTATCCTAAATCGACGTCTCTACTTTTTATTAACTTTATAAGATATCAATCTTATCACTACATCTGGATTGAAGTTATAGAAACCGGTCACCATCAAAGGTTTCTATCCTTCAAATAAATCTGCATTTATATGCAGGGTTGGCAAAAATTATGTTTTTTTTTAAAAAAAACAAAAGTTGTGTTTTTTATTGTTTAAAACACGATTTTTTGTTTTAAACTGTTTTTTAAACAAGTAGAAAAAAACAGTAAAAAAACACAAAAAAACTAGTTTTAAACATGTTTAAATCACTCTTCCAGATCTAATAGTCTATATCGCGGCTCTCCATTTAAGCCACTACTCCCGCTAGCGCAAGGCGCTTATTTTCACAGCCTACTTGATTTAAACAAGACGGCCCCGGCCAGATTAGAGCCCCATCGTTTGTAAGGCTCCAGCAATCAAGAACGTTTTATCTGACCCCAAAAGATACCAGTTCAGAAGTATCCGACCCCAAAAGATACCAGTTCAGAAGTATCCGACCCCAAAAGATACCAGTTCAGAAGTATCCGACCCCAAAAGATACAAGTTCAGAAGTATCCGACCCCACAAATAAGAGGGCTTCGCCCCCATCCTCGACTCTTGAGACACATTTGAATTAACCGCCAAAGCTACCGAACGAGAACGAAACACACGAGGAGCGCAGTAGGAAACGGGGAAAATCGTTATCTATTTAATTAGCACATAAATAAAAAGAAAATAAATATAAAAACCTAAAAGAAAAATAATCAGAAGTGTCCGACCCCACAGATAAAAATTCAAAAGTATCCGACCCCACAGATAGAGAGGTACCCTCCCCCCACGCCCCCATCCTCGACTCTTGAGACACATTTGAATTAACCGCCAAAGCTACCGAACGAGAAGAAAGATACAAATTCAGAAGTATCCGACCCCAAAGATACAAATTCAGAAATATCCGACCCCAAAGATACATGTTCAGAAGTATCCGACCCCCAAGATACAAATTCAGAAGTATCCGACCCCCAAGATACAAGTTCAGTAATATCCGACCCCAAAGATACATGTTCAGAAGTATCCGACCCCAAAGATACAAATTCAGAAATATCCGACCCCAAAGATACAAGTTCAGAAGTATCCGACCCCTAAGATACAAGTTAAGAAGTATCCGACCCCAAAGATACAAATTCAGAAGTATCCGACCTCAAAGATACAGATTCAGAAGTATCCGACCCCAAAGATACAAGTTCAGAAGTATCCGACCCCAAAGATACAAGTTCAGAAGTATCCGACCCCCAAGATACAAATTCAGAAATATCCGACCCCAAAGATACAAGTTCAGAAGTATCCGACACCAAAGACACAAATTCAGAAGTATCCGACCTCAAAAATACAGATTCAGAAGTATCCGACCCCAAAGATACAAATTCAAAAGTATCCGACCCCAAAGATACAAGTTCATTTAAGAATTAAATTCGCCACTTTCCTTTTTAATTAATGAAGTCTGGTGGAGTATACGACCCCAAAGATACGATAAGGCTAAAAACCCCAAACATACAAATTCATAAGTACCCCACCCCACATCACCACGACATTTTAGAGATAAAAATAAATAGTAAAAAACTCGGGGTTTCTATTAAGTCTCTATAGCTCAGTGGTAGAATTTCTGTTTACTGCGTGAGAGGCCCGGGTTCGATTCCCGGCTGGGGTCTGAAAAAATTTTAATTAAAATTAAATCTCTAACCGTGCCCAGTTACCCCTATGGGTGGGTTGTGGTAATATAAAGTTCCTTTTAAGCTAAAATCTGACGATAACGAAAGCGAAAACTCCGGCCACGACTACTACTGGTACTACTACTACGGCTCGGGTCAAACTAAGAGCCTCATCGTATACTACGATGTGGCTAAAAAAGGGTCTTGGTTTGGACCAAGACAGAAAAAACAAACGATAAGAGTGACGTTTATCAATTGACTGAAGTCCCGATATTGCAATTTTTCTTTATTTATATTAATTTAATCCTTAATCAATATTTAATTCAATCAACTGATTTAACAGTTAGTCGATTTATTCCCTCCAAATTGATTGAAAAAACTACAAATTTACGCATTTTCAAGAACAAATTAGATTTTCCGAAATTATTTTATGATATTAATTATTTTGAGCGTTCAATATTGAATAAATTCAGAATTTCAAGGTGTAAGAAATTGTCCGTGTGGAATTGGAACCAGGGACCACTTGAACCCAAAGCAAGTATTATACACATGGACCAACGGACCACGAAACGTATTGAGAAGTAAAACACGAAAATAAAAATACTCCTACCCTTACAAAAAAACCAATAGGAATTTTATTGGGATGAAAATATGGGAATCTAATTGGGAAGTCTATTGGGATTTGGAACGTTTTTCCTATAGAAAACCAACTAAATACCAATTGACATTACCAGTAATGACCAATTGGTGGCCAATTGACTAAACCAATTGGTGACCAATTGACTTAACCAATTGGTGACCAATTGACTTAACCAATTGGTGACCAATTGAACAAAACCAATTGGTGACCAATTGAACAAAACCAATTGGTGACCAATTGAACAAAACCAAATTGGTGACCAATTGAACAAAACCAAATTGGTGACCAATTGAACAAAACCAAATTGGTGACCAATTGAACAAAACCAAATTGGTGACCAATTGAACAAAACCAAATTGGTGACCAATTGAACAAAACCAGTATATGCTGACCAATTGAAAAACCCATGACCAATTTAGTAAAACCAATTGAAAACTAATTGAGGACCAACTGAAAACCAATCGCTGACCCATTGAACAAGCCCAATCGCTGACCAATTGAACAACCCCAATCGCTGACCAATTGAACAACCCCAATCGCTGACCAATTGAACAACCCCAATCGCTGACCAATTGAACAACCCCAATCGCTGACCAATTGAACAACCCCAATCGCTGACCAATTGAACAAGCCCAATCGCTGACCAATTGAACAAGCCCAATCGCTGACCAATTGAACAACCCCAATCGCTGACCAATTGAACAACCCCAATCGCTGACCAATTGAACAAGCCCAATAGCTGACCAATTGAACAAGCCAAATCACTAATTGTAAAAACATTGTTTCTAGTTCAAACATTTTTATTCATTTAATTTTTTTTTTCGACCGCAAGCCGAGACTTGTTCTGGCATCAGATATTTTTTCAGTTAGGTAATGATTTACCCTCCTCACTGCTTGATCCTGAAAATCGAGTGATCGCCCCTTCCTCTGAGAAAAATGTCGCACACAATCTAAATGAGTGTTAATATCCCTTTTGATTAGAATAGGGCGTCAAATGGCTAAATTCTATGAAACCAACTTTTAACGCAAAGCAGCTTAACAGGGGTAAGTGGGGCCCTTGGAGCAGCGTTTCTTGAAGCCACTGTTCGATTGCCGACCTTTCCCACCAAGCTTCTATTAGCTAAAGTTGCTGTGCCCCAGATGCACACGGCCAAGGATTTAACAAATTTGGATTCCGTTGGTTGGCTTAAACAAACTTCCCACTTTGGGTTAGAAATTAGAACTCCATTTCCTAAATGCACCTAGATCGTAATAAATATAATTTAACGCAGTTCATTCTCATTTAGTAAACAGCTATTTACTAACACTTCCATTTTCTTCTGCCAAAAATTCCTTTTCTTCCTTGGTGCCTGAAAAGATGGGTATAAATTGTTAGAAAGTAGAACATAAATTAACATTTAGAATGTTAAAAAAACTTAAAAAGTACTTTGACATTTGCATGTTTCCTTTGACGCTTCTAAATCTAAGTATTTCATTCGAAATTCGTTAGTTTTTTGTAATAGTTTATCATATCTCCCTCGAAGACGGTGGTATTTTCCTATATTGAATTACTTTCTGTTAATATTATTCAAAAAGTGATGTAGCTTAATCAATTGGGTACTTATTAGGTACCAGTATTATTATCGGGTGGAAAAAGCTGCTTAATAACTTTTGATTTACGTAAATATTAACGCAATTTAATTATAATTGGAACTGACTGGGTAACAAAAGCAAGATTTATGTTATTAGAGGTTTTTGGGTTTTTAATTATAACCAAGCCCTAAACCTTGTCTGTAGGAAATTAATGGGTAGATATTAACCTTCAAATGATTCATCTTCACTACTGTCTGCGCAACTTGCTCTTATGTCTTGAGTGGAATTTGGATTTTCTTAAATAATAGTTTTAGAAAGATTAACGGACTTAAGAAAAACAAGATTGAAGAGTAGGACATTAAAATCAAAAGTAATTACTATGCACATGTCCGTGACTGTCTTTGGTAACTGCAAAATTCCCACCATTCGGAGTATCATCCTCAGATAGGTTGTCTTTATTATTATAAAAGATATAAGTGTCAGATTTGTTTTAAAGAAAATTCAAGTATGATTTGGTGCTTTAGCAACACAGTTCTAGTTATACATAGTTTACAGGCGTGGAGGATTCATACCATTTGCACAAGGAGACCTGGCAACTTAGAGTGTAAAATAGCAGACGATTTTTACACTCTAAGTTGCTAGGTCTCCTTGTGTTAATGGTATGAATCCTCCACGCCTGTAAACTATGTATATAGTTTTAAAATGGTAGGAGATCCTTAATTTAACTGGGTTTCTAGATATTACACTCACCATAAATGCTTTCGCTAAGTAAAGGTGTTAAATTGCTATCAAAATTCTCTCCAAGGATATCAAGATATTTGTCAAAAATCTTCTCTTGGCTAGATCTCTCGTCAACAATTTTCTCTTGCTTAGAACTTTCGTCAAGAATATTTTCGTGGTTAGAACTCTCGTCTTGGTCAGAACTCTCGTCAACAATCTGTTCGTGGTTAGAACTCTCGTCAACAATCTTTTCGTGGTTAGAACTCTCGTCAACAATCTATTCGTGGTTAGAACTCTCGTCAACAATCTTTTCGTGGTTAGAACTCTCGTCAACAATCGGCTCTTGGTCAGAACTCTCGATGTCCACTTCGACTAGAGCTCGGCATTTTCGATCAATTATCCACAAATTGGTGGATAACCGATTATTTATAAACAAATTTGTGGATTACAATACGATTTAACATGTAAGTTCTGAGGATAATTTTCGGGTATGGATAAAGATAAAATAAAGTGGATAATTGATCGAAAATGCCGAGCTCTAACTTCGACGGAACTCTTGACTATTTCACCATCTTTGATATTATTATTGTTGAGGCTACGGTCTACTATTTCTTTCGATTCTTTGAATTTATCAGCTTCCAGATCCTTTAAGTTAATATGTAAAAAACATTTTTAGTTCACAATCACTGAAGACTAAATTGAAATCAAACTTACAAAATTTAACGAATGTTTTGCCATTTCAAGCCTTTTTTGCATGATTCTTGAGTATCGTTTTGATTTTGCATTTTGAGATATATCATTCTCACGTTTACTCTTTTTATAATTGGCCTTATTGGTTGGAGTGTTTGTCAAAAACCTTTGCGGTGGTGCACGAATCCGTCCCCCCTTTTTTTCCACTTCATCCTTAGTATCTAATATGTAATGCATTAATTAGATTGCGGTACCAATTTGAAAATTTTCAGAACATAATAATAAGTTCTATCTTACTGCCAAGCATAAGAATTAAAGCTTCAGTCTCATTCTCCTCCAGCAAATACTTGTGCCGGTTGTTGAAATCTTTACAATGCTTGGGTTGAAAGTGTAGTATTTCGCTTATCGTTACAACCCTCTTTAAGCTATTATCTAGCTTAACCAAAGCAAATTTTGGTGTTTGGTCAGTGATTGGGGATGTTGTAAATGATGCTGAGGTGTTAGGCGATTTGAGTTTTTTCTTAATTTTGAAACGCTTAAGGGACGTACTACTAACAAATGGTGCCATTTTGCTTAAGAAAAAAAGAACTAATTAAAAAAATTTCATAAATATATAAGTTAGATAATCCACCTTATTCCCTATAGCCGGAAGTTAGGCTTATCTCAGGATTCATTTAGGAGAGTAACAGGAAGAAATTCATCTGTTGTCTTTTAGAAAGGCCAAAACTATGTACTGTACAGTCTGGGAAATAAGGATATTTTTTAAACTAGTCCTTGGGACCAGTGACCCCCCTAGTCCCCGAAAAAAATTAACTGGTCTGCGGACTGGTCCCAGCCTTTGTTCTCCTATAGATTTGCAATTAATAAACTGGTCCTGAGGACTAGTAACCCCCACTTCTTGAATTAAAAAACTAGTCCAAGCAATTAATAAATTGGTTTTGGAGTTTAGACCAGAGGAAGTGTGCTATTTCCCAGACTGGTACTGTAGCGGAGGAGACTAATTTCTTCCGCTACTCCTCTCCACGAGTCCCGAGCAGACTTGTAGATAGGGGGTACCAGGGAGCCTGTGACACCCAAGAAAATTCACAGGACACCCTGAAAAAATATTTTTAGGGGGGGTCACCCGGGGTACCACCCGGGTACCCTGAAAAATTCGGGGTGATGAGAAGTTCAGAAGTCTCACCCATAACCACAACTCAAAACAGCTCTCAAAAAAGGGGAAAAAATGTAATGACGAATATTACCCCTCAAAACTGGGCCCTCCCTCACATTTTGTTTATTTACCTTCGTCCACTAGGGAGCCCCGGGTACCCAAGAAAATTCTGCTTTGGGGGGGTCGGGAGCCATGAAATTATCACTATTTACAAGTCTGCTCCCGAGATAAGCCTAACTTCCGGTGATAGGGAATTAGGTGTATTATTCACATAATAAAAGCTCTACAGAAAAGTTACGCTTACTTCTAGCAATCCACAAGAAATATATTTTTAATAATATATCACAATATATTTTTATTCCTGAAAATTAAAAATTGGGGAAAATTGTTAAAAATTATAAATTTTCATTGGCGAAACAATACACGATGTTATTTCTCATTAAGCCTTATACAGACAAATTGGATGAGTGAAAAAACCCTAATCCCTTTCTGCTAAAAAAACAGTCAACTATCCTTCACTAACACAAGAAAACCAATTTAAAAGTACTTGCTTCTTAATCAGATTATAACATTCAACTTACCAATGACGCAAACTTGATTTGCCCTTCGATTTCAATGTTAAATTTCCAATTTCCAAATTCCAATGCCGAAAGAACATCACAATTTCCGATGGAAGATTTTATAATTCTGAGAGAGCGGTAGCTCTCTTAGATATGACTTCATACTGCTCTTAATGTATAAGGAGGGTTTTTTGTTTGGATGTAGATTTTTTGGTATTGCATTTACTGTTTTGAAAAAATTCCACAGAACTACAATTCTGGCCCACAATATGTGGTTAAAATTTCAATGAGATCCATTAATTAGTTAATTTTATAAAAAATAAAGTTGCTAAGGGTGGTTTTCATTTCCATAAAATTAATCACACCTTTTTATGAAAAACAGGAATTTTTCCCATAGAAATAACATAGGAAATTTTAAGAAAAAAACATTCCGGTTAATCCGATTTTAGAAAAACTATACGTTTGTTAGACTTGAAAACGGTTTTAAATGGAAGGTACAACACCTAACATTCCGCTAAGCAATTTTCATTGACTATAATTAAGTCTAAGTAGGCCTATGTTTAAATTTAAATTTTCAAAACCATTCCAATCTGCGATATTTAAGCAGTGTAAAGGGTCAGTTTATGATGTTAGCACTTTTAAAGCTATTTGGTTCATATTTCATGGTGGTTGAAAAACAAAGAGACCTAGCTTTGTGTGAGCTAACAAGTTAAGTTGGAAAAGGTCCCCCACACAAATAAATTATGTAACCAACTGCCTTTGGTACTTGTGGGTGCTTGTAGGTACTTATGGATGCTTGTAGGTACTTGTGGGTGCTTGTAGGTACTTGTGGGTGCTTGTAGGTACTTGTGGGTGCTTGTAGGTACTTGTGGGTGCTTGTAGGTACTTGTGGGTGCTTGTAGGTACTTGTGGGTGCTTGTAGGTACTTGTGGGTGCTTGTAGGTACTTGTGGGTGCTTGTAGGTACTTGTGGGTGCTTGTAGGTACTTGTGGGTGCTTGTAGGTACTTGTGGGTGCTTGTAGGTACTTGTGGGTGCTTGTAGGTGCTTGTAGGTACTTGTGGGTGCTTGTAGGTGCTGTACGTACTTGTGGGTGCTGTAGGTACTTGTGGGTGCTGTAGGTACTTGTGGGTGCTTGTAGGTACTTGTGGGTGCTTGTAGGTACTTGTGGGTGCTTGTAGGTACTTGTGGGTGCTTGTAGGTACTAGTGGGTGCTTGTAGGTACTAGTGGGTGCTTGTAGGTACTAGTGGGTGCTTGTAGGTACTAGTGGGTGCTTGTAGGTACTAGTAGGTACTAGTGGGTGCTTGTAGGTACTAGTGGGTGCTTGTAGGTACTAGTGGGTGCTTGTAGGTACTAGTGGGTGCTTGTAGGTACTAGTGGGTGCTTGTAGGTACTAGTGGGTGCTTGTAGGTACTAGTGGGTGCTTGTAGGTACTAGTGGGTGCTTGTAGGTACTAGTGGGTGCTTGTAGGTACTAGTGGGTACTTGTAGGTACTAGTGGGTGCTTGTAGGTACTAGTGGGTGCTTGTAGGTACTAGTGGGTGCTTGTAGGTACCAGTGGGTGCTTGTAGGTACCAGTGGGTGCTTGTAGGTACTAGTGGGTGCTTGTAGGTGCTTGTAGGTACTTGTAGGTGCTTGTAGGTACTTGTAGGTGCTTGTAGGTACTTGTAGGTACTTGTGGGTACTTGTGGGTGCTTGTAGGTACTTGTGGGTGCTTGTAGGTACTTGTGGGTGCTTGTAGGTACTTGTGGGTGCTTGTAGGTACTTGTGGGTGCTTGTAGGTACTTGTGGGTGCTTGTAGGTACTTGTGGGTGCATGTAGGTACTTGTGGGTGCATGTAGGTACTTGTGGGTGCTTGTAGGTACTTGTGGGTGCT
>JAEQBA010001130.1:17318-213687 GCA_019434445.1 Phalangium opilio
AGGCCTTTGGTTTTCCCATAATTTTTTAATCAGCAAATTGAAGATTTTATATTGCTTTTATTTGTAGTACTTCAAATCGTTTTCTTAAATATAATTTTACAGAGTCTCATAGTGAAGAACTAGTTTATAATTTGAATTTAGGCTTAAAAGGGCTTATTATCAGTTCTTTAAAGTCGCGCCAAAACTTGTTCCAAATAGACCCGCTAGATGACCCGAATAGTGCGCAATGTCAAAAATTAGGCCTTTTTTTTCCCCGTAATTTTGACCCCCTTTTCAAGAAGTGAATGAAAAACAGAAGAGGTCGAAGAACGCGAGTTTAGAGTACAAAAAAGAAGTTCGACGTACGAGGAATTTTGATGAGGTAATTTGAATAAAGTTTCTTTTAATTCGTAAATTATTGATTAACATTATGTTGGTATTTGTTTTAAGTTTTATAAGAGTTTTAGAGTAATTTACGCGATAATCGGACGTTTATAGTTAAGCCTTGGCACTTTTACAATCATCCGGTTGATGTTCCCCCTTTTTTACCGCCCTCCACCCTAAAACCCTGAACATTGTAGGCCATAGGTTATGTTGTTTTAACATTTGTCTTCTATTCGCCGAAGGCATTGCGTATGTTTACGTAGTAAAAATTATTTCCCTAGCATAAAGTGACGTATGTCAACTACACAACAGTTTCAAGGAAATTAGTATAGAATGCTTTTTTAATCTTGCATATTTGAATAAGTTAAAAGTGCTGAACAGCTCAGCTAACGAGCTTGCTTATAAATTTAACAAAGCGCATTAGCACATGAACTGCAACAGTCTGTAATCTGTATTTGACAAATCTTGATTGATTTGTCTTAAGCAAAAACAGTATAGTTTCCCTTACACTGAAAGTGTAGGTTTTTATATCATTTTTAAATGTGTTCCTCGGTGTCAAGTTGGTTCCTTTGTAAATTGCAAGTTTGTTACTGATATTAACAGGATATAGTCTAGAACGCTTAGAATGCTTCCTTTTGTTTTTGTTAAAATTGCGTGATTAACATTGGTTTAAAAGGTGGAAATGCAACCACAGTCACTGATGTGTTTTATTTTCTATGCTTTGTAGAAAATGGTACAAGGGATTTTTGATGAGTGTGCTTTAATGTGTTGTTTTGATGTAATGTGTTTTACAAGTATTCTCCTATGTGCCAATAAAAAAGCATAATTAT
Source organism: Phalangium opilio (assembly GCA_019434445.1). Lineage (NCBI taxonomy): Eukaryota > Metazoa > Arthropoda > Arachnida > Opiliones > Phalangiidae > Phalangium > Phalangium opilio. The sequence goes on from JAEQBA010001130.1 coordinate 18,512, forward strand.
TTATAGTACTGCTACAATATTTATGGGGCAATTTTATAAATTCATGATTAAGAGTTGTATTTTAACTTTTTCTAACTGGTAAATCCCCCACCCCCCCAAAAAAACCCCTGTAAACAGGAAAATAAATAGTGATGAAAAGTTCTGGGAAATTTATAATTTTAGTAAATTTAGAGAATCAGGGAAATTTATAATTTTTAGTTAAATTAAGAGAAATCAGGGAAATTTATAATTTTAGTTAAATTTAGAGAAATCAGGGAAATTTATAATTTTTAGTTAAATAAGAGAAATCAGGGAAATTTATATTTTTAGTTAAATTTAGAGAAATCAGGGAAATTTATAATTTTTAGTTAAATTTAGAGAAATCAGGAAATTATAATTTTTAGTTAAATTTAGAGAAATCAGGGAAATTTATAATTTGTAGTTAAATTTAGAGAAATCAGGAAATTTATAATTTTTAGTTAAATTTAGAGAAATCAGGGAAATTTATAATTTTTAGTTAAATTTAGAGAATTCAGGGAAACTTATTATTTCCAGTTAAATTTAGTGAAATTCGTGAGGTTTGATTAAGTTTGCTCTAAAGGGGTTGCTTCAACTATTGTTACTACTCCACGTGTGGGAAAAACCTGGAAATATTGGGAAAACCCTTTAAAATCTCAGAGAAATATGAAAAAACCCTGGAAAACTCCGGGAAATATATGGGAAAAACCCTTTAAAAACTCCGGGAAATATATGGGAAAAACCCTTTAAAACTCTGGGAAATATATGGGAAAAAACCCTTTAAAAACTCCGGGAAATATATGGGGAAAAACCCTTTAAAAACTCCGGGAAATATATGGGGAGGAAACCCTTTAAACTCAGGGAAATATATCATGGGGAGAAAACCCTTTAAAAACTCCGGGAAATATATGGGGAAACAGCCCTTTAAAAAGTCCAGGAAATACATGGGGAAAAACCCTTTAAAAAGTCCAGGAAATACATGGGGAAAAAACCCTTTAAAAACTTAGGGAAATATATGGGAAAAAATCCCTTTAGAAACTTAGGGAAATATATGGGAAAAAACCTTTAGAAACTCCGGGAAATATATGGGGAAAAACCCTTTAAAAACTCCGGGGAAATATATGGGGAAAAAACCCTTTAAAAACTCAGGGAAATCACATCACTTTAAACAAGAGTTTTTCTCTTAATGATTGATCCTTGAATAAAAGCCCATTATTATTATTATTATTATTATTATTATTATTATTAAAAAAAACTGGAAATATGTGGGGAAAAACTGAAAAACTCAGGGAAATATCAAATATGTGAGGAAAAACGTGGAAAACTGGGGGAAATCGGTATTCCAAAAGTTGTATGAACCCCTTTAAATTATCCTAAAGAACTCGTAAAAGTCAGTCAGTCAGTCAGTTTAACCGCCAAACAAATTTGTAAACATTTCACCGTTTTCACGCTTTATTTGTTTTGGGCAATTAAACCTTGATCATTTATGCATCAATGACATGAAGATGTACACCGTAGTAAATTAGTACGGCTTTTTTATATTTGGGTCAATGCTGTTACTGAACAAAAATAATATATATTCCCCTAGAGCAATATTTATCTACATTTAACAAGGATATATTTTAACATAAAACCTCAAAGAAATTTACAAAATTTAAAGAATGTAATGAGAGGGAAACGGGATTATGAAGTTCGTAAATGACACATACTGATTTAAATTAGAGTTTGTTTTTGATTAGAAATAATTATTAGCTTGAAAATGAGAAAATTAATTGGCTATTATCGTAAACAAGAATATTATGATTTGATTGGTATCACTTTATTAGTCGTTTGTGAAACTTGTAGTAAATATTACTTTTCCAACACTTAAAGGAAAAGTTCAGGTAACATAATATTATGCCTTAAAAGAACGGACTTTTTCTAAATATAAAAATCTAAAGAAAAAATATTAAAAATGTAAATGAACTCTTATTACAAAATAGTCTTAAAAATTAGAACTACTGCGTCATCCGCCATTGGTTTAGTGGCGTCTGCTAGCCAGAACCCCTTACCCTTACCTCCCTCAACCTGTGAGAATTCAACCAATCCCGTAGGTATAAGAGATTCGATTTAGCAGACGCCACTAAACTAATGACGGATGACGCAGTAGTCCTTGATTTTTTTTTAAGACTAATTTAATGCTAATTATCATATTGTAATAAGAAATCGCTTATTTAAATTCATATTTTAATTCCTTTTATATTTAGAAAAAGGCCATTCTTTTAAGGTATAATCAAGAAGTGATATCTAGTTTATTAGGGAGAAGGTATAAGATGCATTGCCTAAGTATTCGCCGGGCGCCATAGTCCCAGTCCCCCTTTCAAAATACAAGGGGGGACGTAAAAGGAGGCCGGGCTATTTCGCAGCCTCTCCTCAGTCGGAAAATACAAGTAATTTTCAGGGCTCCCATCTGGTCTCTAAAATACCTAAAAGTCTCTACTTTTTGGGTAGGTCTCTAAACCACCCTAAAATCGCCATTTGGTCTCTAAACCACCCTATTTTCAAAAATTCCCGTTTTTAATATTCCATCTAAAATGTTTTGCAACAGTAAAACTATTCTCACTCCGATCCACAGGGAATTATTAAACGCTTTAAACTTTACAAATGACCTTGGCAATATCTCGCCAATTTGAACTATGTGTTTCCGGTTTTTCTCATTGGCTGGTGGAACTGTGTTTAGAAAGTAAATTCGTCTTGGCTCGGAGAGGTTTATTTTGGTTTCCCAACTTTTTTTGTGATACTTCCGTACAAATAAAGATCTAATTTTGATTTCGAATTGGTCTCTATTTGGTTCCTATTTCCAAGAATTTGGTCCTTATTTTACCCTATTTTTACCGTGAAAGGTCTCTTTTTTCACTATTATTTTAAGAAATTTCTGTGGGAGCCCTGAATTTTCGTCATTCGCGTCGGTCGCGCTGACGTGAGTTTTCAAGAACCAATGAGATGCTGGTTGTAATTTAGAGGCGGCGGGGATTAACTCCGGACCTACTATACGTTTGGACTTGAGATAAAACTAGATTATAAATGTGGGGGCGAATTTATACCTTCTCCCTAATAAACTAGATATTACTTCTTGGTATAATGTTATGTTACCTGAACTTTCCCTTTAATATTAAAAACATGAAATATGCCTCTTCGTCAAAAATTAAAAAAATGTTTCCATCCATTCTACAACATTTATTTATTAAATTCAGTATTGAATTTATTGTCCAATTTTGACATTATCTGACTCATTTGAAGCTCTAAAACGATTATTTACTAATAACTTACAATATATAGAATATTTTAAACCTTTTTACGAGGGTTTATTAAGGAAAAAAACAACCACAAAAAATTATCGGATGCTTTTGAATTGAATGCAAAACCACGATATTCAGAACCAAAAATTAAATACCAATTTCCTCCAAAAAAAAAAAAAAACCGTTACGTTCGTTACCAAAATCTCGTAAAGCAATCTAATCTCCTTTCCTTTCCAATAACTATAAGACGTTTCCTTTTCCTCTAACGTTTTTATAAAGAATTCCTTTTTAAGTGGTAGCTAAACTAAGATATGTTTGGAAACGAAACGTACATTATCTTAAGCTCAAGCTTCTGACGTAGGCAGTGTGTTAGGGGTAAATATTTCTAAAAATTTCTTGATTAAATATGGCAGGCGGTTACGTAATTAATTGGAATTTTTATTATTATTTTTTTCTTTGATACTGAAGTATTAAGTCGTCTTAATTATTTTATAATTAAATTTATCGTAATATGATCTTTACGGTAGTCTGTATGCAACATATCAGGTGAAATTTTTAACTGAGGGGTTGGATACTTGTACAAAATATCCCTCAAAGATACAGAGCTCAATTGTGGCAATAGTTGTTTGACACTCAAGGTTTTTTTAAGAGATTAAATAGTTGTCAACTTGTCATTCCAATTTATAAGTGAACTCTTAACTTAATTGTGAAATAGATAGGGGCTGTACTAGCTAGTTTTTACTATTAATATTGTAAAATACAACCTTAACGTGAGTAAAGTCAGCTTGTAGGCGAGCCACGTGACCCGTGCTTTGTTTTACATTAATATTATCTTTTAACACAGAGAAAAACGCGTTTTGTTTTGGTAAATACGCTTTTAAGGTGATTATGTTGCTTGTTAAGATCCCAAGTTAAATTTAGAATGTGGCAACAGTTGTCAGAAAGTTTGTACAAGGTTATTTAGAGAAATCAATTATAAAGGGGCTCGTAACTTGTGAAATAGTACAACAGATACAGCCTTTCGTTGCCAGTCGAGGGGCTAATCGCTGTTAGTTTCCCTGTACATCGATTGCGGATTATGTGTAATCATATTAGCAATGTCAACGAAAGGGATTTTAAAGATTACGCGTAATCCTTATAAAGAGACTTGTAACTTGTGAAATGGTATAACAGATACAGCCTTTCGTTTCCACTCGAGGGGCTAATCACTGTTAGATTCTCTGTACACCGATTACGGATTACGTGTAATCATATTAGTATTGTCAACGACAGGGATTTTAAAGATTACGCGTAATCCTTATAAAGCGGCTTGTAACTCGTGAAATAGTATAACAGATACAACCTTTCGTTTCCACTCGAGGGGCTAATCACTGTTAGATCCCCTGTACACCGATTACGGATTATGTGTAATCATATTAGCACTATCAATAGCAAGGATTTTAAAGATTACGTGTAATCCCTTTAGTACAGTCAAAGGTACAGCCGTGTGCACTGATTACACTGAGTGACCGGCCCCTTGTTGCCAGAGAAAATGTGTTTCGAAAATACCCCTTCCAAGGTTGGCAACATGCGTCTAATTCTAACCCCGTTGCAATGAAAATTTCGTATTTTTCTTGTCATTGTTAGCCCCATAAATTTTAAAATACTATATCTACCAGGGATAGATTTAATTTGAGAAGTAGGAATGGAGAACAGAGTAATCTGGGCGCGCGTTAAAGTCCCGGACCCCCGGACCCCCTTCCACGGGACGGAGGGGGTATGAAAGAAGAGGCGGGTCATACTAGCGACAGAGGTAAAAAGGAATAGGGAGCTAACAACTGGCTAGGGGGAAGAGATAGTCTGACGTCACGCAGCCCCTCTCTGGTTGGCATTTTTGCGTGTAGAATACTGTTTCCAACCGTTAGGGGGATGAAACTCCAGTAAGAGATAGAAGGGTGTGACGTTTCAGGGTCACAACTGTTAGCTACCTATTACGTATTTTAGGCCGTCCCCATCAGCAACGTCATCAAAACGTAGTTTAAGTGAACCAATAAGATAATTTAAACTTTTCGTTACGTGTATGTTGGAGGGAGGGGCTCTATACTGGGTGGTCTATGAGTCGGACGTACTGAAGTAAATACTAACCGTTAGACTCCATTCCTACTTCTAAAATTAAATCTATCCCTGATCTACTAAGTGAAGTTACGGAAGTATCCAACCTCTCTTTAACTTTTGAAACTTGAGAATACGTACTGTACTGACGTAACTCAATCTTGGCATTGTAAGAAAGCCCTCAGCTGCACCGACAGGATTTGACAGTTACTGGTAGAGGCGTAGCTGCTACCCAAATCCAATAAAACATCTTATAAGTGTACTGTTTTCTTAGTTAAGAAATTTACACCTAAGATAGACGATTCTTCTTCTTAGTTTAAGTGCGTGCATTTTGTAAAACGAGCCAATAACTTAACGTCTCTTAATTAATTTTTCTTTACAGCTGTGTAATGTTCCTAATTTGACGAAAAAAAATAATTTATTTACAATTAAAAGTGCTGTACATGAAACATTAGATAAACGTTTTGTAAAAGTATTTATAGTTGAGGGTTTTGAGACTTCAAAGTTTTACGTTATTTATGCCATAAAAAGCGACTGATTAACCATGATTAACGTGCATGGTATTCGACGTAACGTTAAGAATGTGGTGCGAAATTATACGGATGCTCAGGTTAAAGTGCGGGAGGCAACGTCCAATGATCCTTGGGGTCCTTCTAGTACCCTTATGGGGGAAATAGCCGATTTGACCTATAATGTAGTGGCCTTCTCCGAAATTATGCAAATGATATGGAAACGGCTCAATGATCATGGAAAAAATTGGCGTCACGTCTATAAAGCCTTGGTGTTACTTGAATATATGATCAAGACTGGATCCGAAAAGGTAGGAGAAGATTATATCTTACCAGACGTGTATAATACTTCTCTTCACTGAGGGAAGTGTACCACCCACAAAGCGCCCGGGGTAATAGAGTAATTTCGGTAGAGAGGGGGAGTGAACTGTCTATCCCCAATATTGGGGGGCAACGTTGTAAGAGAGAATACTATTTGCCTCCAGAAGGGGGGATATCACTAAGGTAAGAGATAGAGGGTTATGACTTTGCCATGTATGGGAAAGAAATTACTCTATTGCAACATGATTCTTCCCCCAACATCATTCCCTTAACATTTGGAGTGCACAAGGTTACTAAACCCAATCATGCACATACGAGATGATAAATAGTTCCCCCCTCATCATTACTCTATTAGCGCTGCTTAACTATTTGCCAAGGCGCGTGGCCTTGTGCGTTTATGTCCCCCACGTCAAGACAATCAAGGTTTGTGGGTTGTAGTTATAGAATTCACCCTAGCACGGTGCGATGCCCATCTGAATTAAGTTTGATAAGCGGGAGAGAAAATTAACAAAAATGGTGCCATGATCCCGGGAAGAATCATGTTACAAAACTAAAGTATTAAGAGGATACAGAGTATCACACTTCTTCTATTATCCCCTTCTGATCTACGCGCCTAGCCTATCTTCTAGAGACCTTGATATACTAGAGTCGATCCTTCGCGGTACTGTTTTTGTATAGAGTGCTGTCAGTTGTGACGTCAGATCCAAGGTTAAACGTCACGAGTCTGCCTTTAGCAATGGGCGGCCATGACAGTTACCGTTTTTTCTTTATGGGAAAACAGCATGGGTGACGTCACACCGGCACTTCTGACAGCACTCTATAGACGAAGCATTCGCCTTGCAATTGTTTAACCCGTTTTCTAGGTGGCCCAGCAATGCAAAGAAAACATTTTCGCAATTCAAACGCTAAAAGACTTTCAGTATGTTGAGGAAAACAAGGACCAAGGTATGAACGTCCGAGAAAAGTCCAAACAACTCGTGGCGCTCTTAAAGGATGATGAAAGGCTACGGAACGAAAGGGCTAGAGCTTTAAAAGCTAAAGAACGTTTCGCCCAATCTGCCTCTCACGTAAGAAATCAAAGAGTTTGAATTCAACATCGGTAGAGTTGACAAAATGTTGTTTTGGGACTTATTAAACCAATCTAGGAAGCGTTAGCCGGTTACACTGAGATTGAAAACTCATCTCCAAATGGTGCCGCATCACCCAGGGGTATGTTTTGTAAAGGAAGGGTGAAATGCGTGGCGTCATTTCACCCTTCCTTTAAAAAAAAAACGTTCTACGGAACGATTTTCCCGATATATTTGAGACCGGGTCGAATGTAATCTGGGTTAGTTCCAGAATTAGAATGCGCCAGACCACAAACGGCGGGCGAAGAGGAACTCCAATTACAATTAGCCTTGGCTATGAGTAAAGAGGAGGCTGAATTAGAGGAACGTTTAAGGCGGAATGACGATTTGCGTTTGCAAATGGCCATTACCGAAAGTAAAGAGGAACTTAAGAAGGATGACGTTAAGACGTCACCTCACGGTAGCCAACACAGCACTCTCGACGACTTACTAGGGTTACAAGTGGACAATGTTCTAGGCGGGGCTCCACCTTTGCCCCCGCCACCCCCACCTCCTATGAACTCTTCAACGGATCCATGGGGCATGCCCTTAAACACCACTCAAGCTCAAACGGTATCCGATCCTTGGGGATCTTCTTCTTCTAGATCCCCTACTGGCGCTATTGCTATTTCGTCCGATCCTTGGAAAACCTCTCCTATCTCTTCGCCTCCGCCTAAAATTGGTTAGATTTAATCATTCGTCGCTGTAAAAATAGGCCTAACGTGGTGGGGTTTTTGGTACAAAATAGATCCCTGGAATGATAAGAAAGCCGATATCGACCCTTGGGCACCAAAAAACCCACCAACATCATCAGCTTCAATGGACGCGTTAGGTTCTTTATCAACGAACGGAGAAACGGATGATTTTGATCTTATAAGTAAAAGATCCGCTGTTACAACACCTGGTATATTACTTTGTTCTTCGGAAGTTCGGTTTTTTTGAAATTAAACTAATAACTGAAGAATGAATTTGTTCTTTTTTATTTTTCCTTCCGTTAAAGGTGGAGATTCAAGGACGTCACCGAATCCTTTTGAAATGTCAGCCTTAAAAAATACGTTTTCAGGAAGCGGAGAATTGGCCAACAACAATTCTCAATTTCATCAAAGCGCAGCTAGAAAAACGCCGGAAACATTCTTGGGTGCAAATTCCAATTTGGTCAATTTGGATGCGTTAGTTAGCACCAAACCAACTGGTAAGATTACGCAATGGGGTTTTGTTAAGCCTAATTTGGTCTACAGTTTATAGGGTCTTGTTAAGCCTAATTTGGTCTACAGTTTATAGGGTTTTGTTAAGCCTACTTTGGTCTACAGTGTATAGGGTTTTGTTAAGCCTAATTTGGTCTACAGTTTATAGGGTTTTGTTAAGCCTAATTTGGTCTACAATATATCGGGTTTTGTTAAGCCTATTTTGATCAACAATGTGTCGGATTTTGTTAAGCCTATTTTGGTCTACAATGTGGCGGGTTTTGTTAAGCCTATTTTGGTCTACAGTGTATCTCATTTTGTTAGGCCTAATTTGGTCTACAGTGTATCTCATTTTGTTAGGCCTAATTTGGTCTACAGTGTATCTCATTTTGTTAGGCCTAATTTGGTCTACAGTGTATCTCATTTTGTTAGGCCTAATTTGGTCTACAGTGTATCTTATTTTGTTAGGCCTAATTTGGTCTACAGTGTATCTCATTTTGTTAGGCCTAATTTGGTCTACAGTGTATCTTATTTTGTTAGGCCTAATTTGGTCTACAGTGTATCTCATTTTGTTAGGCCTAATTTGGTCTACAGTGTATCTCATTTTGTTAGGCCTAATTTGGTCTACAGTGTATCTCATTTTGTTAGGCCTAATTTGGTCTACAGTGTATCTCATTTTGTTAGGCCTAATTTGGTCTACAGTGTATCTCATTTTGTTAGGCCTAATTTGGTCTACAGTGTATCTTATTTTGTTAGGCCTAATTTGGTCTACAGTGTATCTCATTTTGTTAGGCCTAATTTGGTCTACAGTGTATCTCATTTTGTTAGGCCTAATTTGGTCTACAGTGTATCTCATTTTGTTAGGCCTAATTTGGTCTACAGTGTATCTCATTTTGTTAGGCCTAATTTGGTCTACAGTGTATCTCATTTTGTTAGGCCTAATTTGGTCTACAGTGTATCTTATTTTGTTAGGCCTAATTTGGTCTACAGTGTATCTCATTTTGTTAGGCCTAATTTGGTCTACAGTGTATCTCATTTTGTTAGGCCTAATTTGGTCTACAGTGTATCTTATTTTGTTAGGCCTAATTTGGTCTACAGTGTATCTTATTTTGTTAGGCCTAATTTGGTCTACAGTGTATAGGGTTTTGTTAAGCCTAATTTGGTCTACAATGTATTGGTTTTTTGATAGGAAACTTTCAGTCCTAATTAGAGATATTAATTTGAAATGATAAAAAAACCTTAACTTTACTATTATTTTTTATTTTTTACCCCTTATGGTTTTTATATCAAAACATTTCTTTAATTTTAAGGAGTTCCGATGGAATTTAAAGAAAATCTAAATGGTATTTATTAGAAAACGTTTTATTTTTTTTTGGTCTTATTGTTTTCACCTCCGTTTTTTGTTCAGTTTTTTTACCTTAGCACCTTTATTGTTTCGTTTAAAATAAATTAATAGAAATCCCTAATTTCACTTCATCCACCCATCTACCCGAAACCAAAGCTTTTAGCGAAGTTAGGCTTCTAAAACTTATTCAACTGTTTGGATTGTCATAGAGAAAACAAACTGTTCAGCGAATATGGCTTTATAAAGCACTGCAATCTCAAGCGCACTGTAGTTGCTTCGTTTTTACAAATATTTTCGCCTTAAATATTCCCCAATCCTCGATTTTTATAGCTGATACTTCCGCATATCACGGTTTCCAAGATTCCTGGGTCCCTAGTGCCAGATGTGAATCGTGCTGTTTTTTCTCTATGTTCTACAATCCAAGTAAAACTGATAAAACAATGTTACGTCTTGTATATTTTTAAAGGATATGTCCAGCATATTCCAGTATTAACCATGAGTTTTTAAGCCTATTTTGGTCTACAGTGTTTTGAGTTTTGTTAAGCTGTAATTTGGTCTACAGTGTGTCGGGTTTTGTTAAGCCTAGTTTGGTCTACAATGTATCCCGTTTTGTTTAGTCTACTTTGGTCTATAGTGAGGCGAGTTTTACTAAGCCTAATTTGGTCTACAGTGTATGGTATTTTGTTAAGCCTAGTTTGATCTATTGTGTATGGTATTTTGTTAAGCCTAGTTTGGTCTACAATGTATGGTATTTTGTTAAGCCTAGTTTGATCTACAGTGTATGGTATTTTGTTAAGCCTAGTTTTATCTACAATGTATGGTATTTTGTTAAGCCTAGTTTGATCTACAGTGTATGGTATTTTGTTAAGCCTAGTTTGATCTACAGTGTATGGTATTTTGTTAAGCCTAGTTTGATCTACAGTGTATGGTATTTTGTTAAGCCTAGTTTGATCTACAGTGTATGGTATTTTGTTAAGCCTAGTTTGATCTACAGTGTATGGTATTTTGTTAAGCCTAGTTTGATCTACAGTGTATGGTATTTTGTTAAGCCTAGTTTGATCTACAGTGTATGGTATTTTGTTAAGCCTAGTTTGATCTACAGTGTATGGTATTTTGTTAAGCCTAGTTTGATCTACAGTGTATGGTATTTTGTTAAGCCTAGTTTGATCTACAGTGTATGGTATTTTGTTAAGCCTAGTTTGATCTACAGTGTATGGTATTTTGTTAAGCTTAGTTTGATCTACAGTGTATGGTATTTTGTTAAGCTTAGTTTGATCTACAGTGTATGGTATTTTGTTAAGCCTAGTTTGATCTACAGTGTATGGTATTTTGTTAAGCTTAGTTTGATCTACAGTGTATGGTATTTTGTTAAGCCTAGTTTGATCTACAGTGTATGGTATTTTGTTAAGCCTAGTTTGATCTACAGTGTATGGTATTTTGTTAAGCCTAGTTTGATCTACAGTGTATGGTATTTTGTTAAGCCTAGTTTGATCTACAGTGTATGGTATTTTGTTAAGCCTAGTTTGATCTACAGTGTATGGTATTTTGTTAAGCCTAGTTTGATCTACAGTGTATGGTATTTTGTTAAGCTTAGTTTGATCTACAGTGTATGGTATTTTGTTAAGCCTAGTTTGATCTACAGTGTATGGTATTTTGTTAAGCCTAGTTTGATCTACAGTGTATGGTATTTTGTTAAGCCTAGTTTGATCTACAGTGTATGGTATTTTGTTAAGCCTAGTTTGATCTACAGTGTATGGTATTTTGTTAAGCCTAGTTTGATCTACAGTGTATGGTATTTTGTTAAGCCTAGTTTGATCTACAGTGTATGGTATTTTGTTAAGCTTAGTTTGATCTACAGTGTATGGTATTTTGTTAAGCTTAGTTTGATCTACAGTGTATGGTATTTTGTTAAGCCTAGTTTGATCTACAGTGTATGGTATTTTGTTAAGCTTAGTTTGATCTACAGTGTATGGTATTTTGTTAAGCCTAGTTTGATCTACAGTGTATGGTATTTTGTTAAGCCTAGTTTGATCTACAGTGTATGGTATTTTGTTAAGCCTAATTTTGTGTACAGTATGTGTTATTATGTTTCGGAGTTAACATATTGCTAGACGTCTTTAAAACTACACAAGACAAAACATTTGTTACTGCTTTTATTGTGCTTTGCTACTTTTATAAGAAAAAGTACTGGTACAACTAAATGCTTTTAGTTTTACGGAATAACATTGTTTTAAGGGGGTTTAACTAATAATTAAAATTCACTAATAAGTGCTTCAAACACTGCAAAACCTAAAAAGAAATAGAAACACATTGCACATATTGACTATATTGGTCAATTATTTTGACATAAACTCGACGGTATTACGTAATTTTTCTAGTGGCCGCGGGCGTAACAAACCCTTTTCAACCGACAACCTACAATCCATTTCAAGCTGCGAAACCGCCGCCACCTTCTATTAACCAGTTGCGCGCGCAGAACCAATTTGTGTCCCCTAATCCGAGTCCGACATTTGTGGGAGGAGCTACAGGTATGGTAAACCAAGCACCTCAGGCTGGTATGGTGCCCATGAACCAGCCTATGATGCCCGTAGGAACGTTACCTCCTCAATACCCGGCGAGTCCCGCTAATAACCCTTTTCTGTGACCTCCCCCCACTGTTATTAAACTTTACCACCACATCGCCGATGCCGCGTACTATTATTATCCGAAAAATGAAAATATGGGATATATTCGTTCGTATATAAAACAACAAAGCCTAATATTATTCTTTATTGATAAACAAACAAACAAACAAACAGAAACGTATAAATAAATAAATACAAAGCAAGAACTATACCCTGTAATTTTCGCTATAACATAAAAATAGAACGCTTTTTGACACAGAAAGATTGCGAAAATAAAAAACTAATTATAATATAAACCTGTGTGCCTGGGCCACTTAAAACTAAACTACAAACGGAACGGATTATTTTAAAAGGAGAAGTTCAGGTAACATAATATTATAGGGTAATGGCAGCCCTCTGCCTTCGACTGTATTAAGCTCTATGGGGAAATAACATGGGGTGCCATTAGTCTATTCCTTAAAAGAATGATTGTCCTTATTCTAAATATAAAAGGAATTAAATATTAAAGAAAATAAATCGGCTCTTATTACATCATAATAATAGATTAGCATTTAATTAGTCTTAAAAATAATCAAGGACTACTGCGATATCCGCCATTGCGTTAGTGGCGTCTGCTAGCCAGAACGTCTGAACTCCCTAAGCCTGTGCCTGTGATAATCCACCTTATTCCCTAATTTCCCTTTCGCCGGAAGTTAGGCTTAGCTCGGGATTCATGGGGGTGAGTAACGGGAAGAAATTGGTCTGTCGTCCGCTACAGTACATATTTTTGGATTTTGTAGCAGACGACAGACGAATTTCTTCCCGTTACTCACCCCCCATGAATCCCGAGCTAAGCCTAACTTCCAGCGATTCCGGCGAAAGGGAATAAGATAAGGTGGATTCAACCTTGAACCAATCCGGTAAGGGTAAATGGTTCGATTTAGCAGACGCCAGCCACTAAACCAATGGCGGATGGCGCAGTAGTCCTTGATTATTTTAAGACTAATTAAATGCTAATCTAATCTAATTATTTTGTAATAATAGATAATTTATTTTAATTTTAATATTTAATTCCTTTTATATTTAGAAAAAGGCCAATCATTCTTTTAAGGAATAATATTATGTTACCTGAATTTTCCTTTAAAGATTAATTACTACTTCTCATGATTGTTAATAATAAATTAAAAATACTTTGTTAATTGTCGAACTAACTTTAAAAAATTAATTAACACGCCTTTTATAATAAATAGGTTTTCATTTTTTTTTTTTCATAGCTTATGTTATATAAATAAATATATATATTTTTTTTGGTATAAAAAGCAAGTGAATAAATTTGTAACATACGTTTATTATGTTGGTTGTTTAGTAATTTTTTTTTAAAAAAAAAAAGAAATTTATTTACTCTAAATAAATAAAAAAAAACATTCTTGATTCGTGGAAATTTTAAATTTAGTTTTTACCGACTTTAAAACTAAATTATTTCTGGGGGATAATTGTATAGATTTAGTTTAAGGATCGAAAACAAACAAGAAATATCCATTGTTATAACTATTATAATATAACTATAGTTAGGATGAACTAACAATTATGTGTTTAAAGAAATAAAATTCAATTAAAAAGGAAAAAAAAACCATGAAGAAAGATCGGATGATTATAATTAAAAGGAAAGAAGAGCAATTTTGCTTCAAATAGCCGTGATTAATTAGTATTTGTCTGTAAAATATCTTTAAATTAATTAATATAGTCAATTTTCTTTCGCGCTCTTTTGCTAAGATTTAGCGGAGTTGGACTGGGTGTAATTTTTTACTACTGAAAGATTATCGACAAAAACACAAAAGGTAAAATAATTAATTATAACCAATTGTATTTGAAAGAAATTTGAAAAAAAAAAATGTATTTGTCAGAGGTGACTTCTTTATTTTTCTTTCTCTAAGAGAACAAAATTAAGTGTATGATATACTTTGCAATAAATATTTACTTTATTAATAGCCCTGCCATAAATATTTCGCTAAATTTTGACGTTTTCACGTCGTGTTCTGGCGCCATTAAAAATTTCCCGCCATATCTGCTTGAATTCTGACAGAAGTTACGAAACCAATCGCGATTGCCTTTTATATATCACGTGACGATTACAGCCAATGATATTATTAATTTCTCAGTCCTTTTAGTAGCAGTCGACGCGAAGTTGCATTCCAGCGGGAAGCTAACCGGCCCCATTTTGCGATGCACGTAACGTAATTTAAGTAATTTTAATATTTAGCTAAATTTTGACGTTTCCACGTCTTTTTCTCGCGCCATTAAAAATTTCCCGCCATATCTTGAATTCTGACAGAAGTTACGGAACCAATCGCGACGGCCTTTTATATATCACGTGACTATTACAGCCAATGATATTATTAATTTCTCAGTCCTTTTAGTAGCAGTCGACGCGAAGTTGCATTCGAGCGTGAAGCTAACCGGTCCCATTTCGCGAAAGCGATGCATGTACCGTAATTTAAATAATTATAATATTTAGCTAAATTTTGACGTTTCCACGTCATGTTCACGTCTCTCCATTAAAAATTACCCGCCATATCTTGAATTCTGACAGAAGTTACAGAACCAATGGTGATTGCCTTTAATATATCACGTGACTATTACAGCCAATGATATTATTAATTTCTCAGCCCTTGTTGTAGTAGCAGTCGACGCGAAGTTGCATTCGAGCGAGAAGCCAACCGGCCCCATTTTGCGATGCTCGTAACGTAATTTAAGTAATTATAATATTTAGCTAAATTTGGACGTTTCCACGTCTTTTTCTCGCGCCATTAAAAATTTCCCGCCATATCTTGAATTCTGACAGAAGTTAGGGAACCAATCGTGAGGGCCTTTGATATATCACGTGACGATTACAGCCAATGATATTATTAATTTCTCAGCCCTTGTTGTAGCAGTCGACGCGAAGATGCATTCGAGCGAGAAGCCAACCGGCTCCATTTCGCGATGCACGTAACGTAATTTAAGTATTTATAATCATGTCAATTAAGAAAATCGATAAAATTAGCGTCCATAAAATATGTTCGGGTCAAGTTGTACTAAGTTTGGCCATTGCCGTAAAGGAATTGGTTGAAAATAGCCTCGACGCTGCTGCAAATATCATAGGTATGTTAAGCCTTGGTCATAATAATACACGTGGTTTCTGTCAGTCTAATGTGAATGTGATAAACTTTCGTTTTGTTTAATCAAAAGTAATTTATAATCAGTTTTCTTTTGGTTTATTTGTAGAGATTTCATTGAAACAACACGGTAGTGAGTTAATACAAGTTATTGACAATGGAAATGGTATAGAAGAGTCGAATTTTGATGAAATTGGTAAGTTTTTATGACTTTTACGCGGCAAATGAATGTAGCGACTTAAAAACGGACGGGTAACTTAGGAATGAAACACAGTACGTCCAAACTCGAAGACTTTTCCGACTTAACTAGTGTAGAAACATTTGGTTTCCGAGGTGAAGCCCTTAGCTCTTTATGTTCACTAAGGTATTAGTTGTTAACATAAGAAAATAATATATAGCTCCCTATAAGTATGAAACTCTCCATTTAAGCCATGATTGTAAACAGCATTTTCTTCCATTGAAATTTGTAAAAAGTTCCTAGTGCCACCTATTAAGAGTTTTTGGCGTTAAAAAGATGAAATATTTGTTTAGAAAATTTTCCAATTTTATATATTGTAATTAAATAGTTAAAGGTCTAGACGTTATTATTATGATAATTATAACTGATTAAGTACATGTCAAAATTATCATAATAAATTAATAGATGGCGCGAGATTTTGACGAACGAGGCTAGCGCCTACACACTGGTAAGGGGTAAGGAGTATCTTGTGTCTCTACGGGGGGGGGGCGATATTTCCCCGGCCCATCGTGCCTTTCGCGGACACCTTAGGTGGCGGCGGTGGTTTTGCCCCCCCCTTTTACTCGTAGTACCGAAACTTCTCCCACGGGGCGTAAAAGCGTAAGCGCGCCAAATTCGGGAGCAAATGCTGTAGTATGAAAATGTACTACGTTTCATACTTATAGGGAGCTATATATTATTTTCTTATGTTGTTAAACATAACACAATGACAATTATCATCTAAAGTCTATTTACCTTAATAGCGACGTTTCTGTAACAACTAGACACGTAGATTCTGTTGTAGGCTATGAATTAAAACTATCACATGGCGGGGAAGTTGTAAATAAAACGAATGTTGCTCGAAATATTGGTACTACTGTCACTTTGCAAAACATATTTTATACCTTACCCGTCAGACGGAAAGAATTTCTGTCAAATACTAAGAGAGAATTGACTAAAATGATGCAAATGTTGACGTCATATTGCCTAATTCACCCTAATGTCAAATTTATATGTTATAATACAGACAAAGCGGGGTAATTAAATTAATCATCTTTAAATTAATCTAGATTAGGCCCAGTAGATTTAATATTTAGTCTATAACTGTTATTAGAAAGAAATCAATTTTATTATCAACACCTGGCGGTACCAATTTAAAAGATAACGTAGCCAATATATTTGGATCAACGCAATTAAATACTTTAAAGGAGTTTAAAATGATTATGCCTTCAGCTGAAATTTTAGAAGAATATAATTTATCACAAAAAGTTGATGAAAATCAATCCCCCTTCAAGTAAATTATCATAAAATTCAAAGTACGCTGATTTGAAATAAATGATATAAATATTGGGTCGGTTTTTTAAGAATTGAAGGTTTTATATCAACTTGCGAACATGGTCAAGGTAGAAGCGCATCTGATAGGCAATTTCTATACATTAATAGTAGACCTTGCGAATTTAAGAAGGTTTGTCAGCATAATTTGGCATAACATAACATTATACCAAGAAGTGATATCCAGTTTATTAGAGAGAAGGTATAAGATGCCTAAGTATTCGCGCGCCATAGTCCTGCAGTCCCCCTTTCAAAATACAAGGGGGGGGGGACGTAAAAGGAGGCCGGGCTATTTCGCCTGCCTCTCCTCAGTCGGAAAATATGATTGTAATTTTCGTCATTCGCGTCGCGCTAACGTGAGTTTTCAAGAACCAATGAGATGCTGGTTGTAATTTAGAGGCGGGGATTAACTCCGGATCTACGTTTTGACTGGATATCACTTCTTGATTATACCTTAAAAGAACGGCCTTTATCTGAATATAAAAGGAATTAAATATTAAAGAAAATAAATGATCTCTTATTACAAAATAATTAGATTAGCATTTAATTAGTCTTAAAAAAATTCAAGGACTACTGCGCCATCCGCCATTATATTAGTGGCGTCAGCTACACAGAAGCCTTTACCTCTCCCAGTCTGTGAGAGTTCAACCAATCCCGTTTGGGTAAGAGGTTCAGGCTAGCAGACGCCTCTAAACCAATGGCGGATGGCGCAGTAGGCCTTGATTTTTTTAATACTAATTAAATGCTAATCTAATTATTTTGTAATAAGAGATCGTTTATTGATTTTAATATTTAATTCCTTTTATAATTAGAAAAAGGCCGTTCTTTTAAAGTATAATCAAGAAGCGATATCTAGTTTACTAGGGAGAAGGTATAAGATGCTTAAGTATTCGCGCCATAGTCCTAGTCCCCCTTTCAAAATACAAGGGGGGACGTAAAAGGAGGCCGGGCTATTTCGCAGCCTCTCCTCAGTCGGAAAATATGACTGTAATTTTCGTCATTCGCGTTGGTCGCGCTGACGTGAGTTTTCAAGAACCAATGAGATGCTGGCTGGTTGTAATTTAGAGGCGGGGATTAACTCCGGACCTACTATACGTTTGGACTGGAGAAAAGCTGTATTATAAATGTGGAGGCGAATTTATACCTTCTCCCTAGTAAACTAGATATAACTTCTTGGTATAATGTTATGATACACCTGAATTTTCCTATAAAACATCGAATTTTAAAGGGACTGTAAAGAAGGCATCGGCGGGTGGGTAAAAATTATTTGAAATACGTCATAGGCACGTGACCAAGGAGAGGCGTGGTTCAAAGAAGCTTAGTTCGTTTTATTTCGAAAACTACCACTTCATGGAATTGGCGCTGCAATCTCGCGAAAAACAAGGACTAGATGTCCAGTTCCACTCCATGAGGAGTCTTTGTATCTTGGCATCACGTGATGTCTGTGACGTATTTCAAATAATTTTTACCCACCCGCCGATGCCTTCTTTACAGTCCCTTTAAATAAATTTTGGGGCTTTTTCGGTAATGTTTTAGGTTCTTAAAATAATAAATGAAGTTTATCATTCTTTTAATCGCCACCAATATCCATTTGTTCTATTGAATATCACATTAAGTCGAGGTAGGCTAACCCTTTAAAGGATGTTCTAAAACATAATGGATTCAATCTAACCAAAAATTATGTGAATTTAGACACAGTTGACGTTAATGTCACACCCGATAAACGCACAATATATGTCGAAAATGAGAGACTTTTAGTTGCAACAATTAAAGCTTCATTATTGAAACTTTACGAACATGTCCCGGCTACTTTAACGCAAAATATTGTCAGTTGTTTCGAATCTCAAAGACAAATTCCAATTCCAACAATCGATGTTGATGATTTAAACATGACACCAAACGTAACCTCAGAATCCCCCGAAACTGATTTGCGTCTGACTCTGACTTGTCTGAAACGCAAAGCATCTTCCGATTTAAATGAATGCGAGGATAATGATAATGATAATGATAATGATAATAAATCATCAAAATTTGATGAAGTTACGGATGAAATTAACTTAAGTAGTCAAGATATTTCACCCTCTCAAATTTTATTGGATGATACACAAAAATGTGCCAGTAACGCTAACGCAGTTACGCAACAAATTGAGCCAAAAACCGTAACTCCAATTAGCAAAATGGAAATGTTGCTAAGCTTTCGGAGATCTTTAAGTACACAAAAACTAGCATCTACGAGTACCAAAAGATCGATTTTACCTCCTAAACAAACGATAACAACCTTTTTTACTTCGCAAATTAACAAATCCCCCATTCCTAAACATGATACAATAACAAACGATGAAGTTATGCTAATTGAAGATAAAACTTGTAAAGAAGTAGATAAAATTGAAGCTAAAGAAAAGGTAGAAATTATGGACGCTGAAGATCCGCAATTAAGGAAAAGTATCTGCGCTAGATTTTCCATGAAAGAATTTAAAGCTAAAACAAAAAGGGATAATGAAAAACGGGAATATACTAGACGCTTTCGAGCTAAAATTAACCAATCTGAAAACGAGAATGCCGAGGAAGAGTTAAAAAGAGAATTATGGTGAGGTTTCTAGCGCAGCCAAGAAGTGATATCTAGTTTATTAGGGAGAAGGTATAAATTCGCCCCCACATTTATAATCTAGCTTTATCTCCAGTCCAAACGTATAGTAGGTCCGGATCGAGTTAATCCCGCCGCCTCTAAATTACACAAGCAGCATCTCATTGGTTCTTAAAAACTCACGTCAGCGCGACCAACGCGAATGACGAAAATTACAGTCATATTTTCCGACTGAGAAGAGGCGAAATAGCCCGGGGCCTCCTTTTACGTCCCCCCTTGTATTTTGAAAGGGGGACTGCAGGACTACGGCGCCCGAATACTTATAGGCATCTTATACCTTCTCCCTAATAAACTAGATATCGCTCTTGGCGCAGCTTTCAATTAGTTATTGATTCCTAAATTGATTATTGTTACTTTTAATCGCAATTAAGCAAGGAAAAGTTCAAAGATATGCAAATAATTGGCCAATTTAATCTTGGTTTCGTAATAACTAAACTGGAATCTGATTTATTCATAATTGACCAACACGCGACTGATGAAAAATATAATTATGAAATGTTGCAAAGGAATACCGTTTTAGAGACGCAGAAACTATTTAAGTGAGATAATTCTTATTAGGGTTAAGTTATTTGAATGCACACTCTTTAATGAGCTTTTGCTGTTATCATAAGTTTATAAGATATGTTCCATAAGTATGTCACTACCTATACTTCGTAATGCTAGAGGCTTAATGAGAGCTAGTTCAAGAACGACGCGAGAATTGACTACACTCGGTTTTGCAGTCCATCCTCCTATTTAGTCTGTACTAAGCCTTTGACAGCGCCTCACCAGGCGTCGCTTTACGAGAATCTATGACGTTTCACCTACGTCACTTCATGACAAGCTCTCATTAGCCAGTGACACACTTATGGAACATATCTTATAAACTTATGCTGTTATGTATTATAGTCCGCAGAAATTGGAATTAACCGCTGTGAATGAATCAGTTCTATTAGAAAACTTAGAAATATTCAATAAAAATGGCTTTGAGTTTACGATAGACCAAGATGCATTGGCTGGACATAAAGTTTCTTTAGTATCAATACCATACAGTCAAAACTGGACATTTGGGAAAAATGGTAAAGCAGAAGTTTATATTTCATTGTTGATAAGTCAAAATTATTTACAATAATTTATAGATATTGAAGAGCTGATATTTATGCTTAGCGAAACCATAACTAATGTAAGATAGGATCATAGGACTTAATTTTAAAATTAGCAAATCAATTTAGGCCTAAATCTCATTATTTTCAGGGAAATTTATGTCGACCCTCCAAACTTAACTCTATGTTTGCTTCAAGAGCTTGTCGGAAATCTGTTATGATTGGAACGGCGTTAACGCATAGCGATATGAAAAAACTAGTATTGCATATGGGCGAAATTGATCAACCATGGGTAAGTTTATTTGTAAAGTAATTAGGGCGCGAGTAGAGATGTAAAACGGTAATTTACCGATATATTTTGGTAATTTACGGCGGTATCTGGTAAATGGCGGTGGTATTTATTAAATGAAGGCGGTATTTATTAAATGAAGGCGGTATTTATTAAATGAAGGCGGTATTTATTAAATGAAGGCGGTGTTTATTAAATGACGGCGGAATCTGGTAAATGAAGGCGGTGTTTATTAAATGACGGCGGAATCTGGTAAATGAAGGCGGTGTTTATTAAATGACGGCGGAATCTGGTAAATGAAGGCGGTGTTTATTAAATGACGGCGGAATCTGGTAAATGAAGGCGGTATTTATTAAATGACGGCGGAATCTGGTAAATGACGTCGGTACTTGTTAAATGACGTCGGTATTTGTTAAATGACGACGGTATCTGGTAAATGACGACGGTATCTGGTAAATGACGACGGTATCTGGTAAATGACGACGGTATCTGGTAAATGACGACGGTATCTGGTAAATGACGACGGTATCTGGTAAATGACGACGGTATCTGGTAAATTACGACGATATCTGTTAAATTACCCACTTACATCTCTAGGCGCATGTCTTAATCGGTGTTGTTAACAATTTGTTTGTTAACAATTACTACCAGAATTGTCCACATGGAAGACCCACCATAAGGCACTTGGTTAATTTGCAATTAATTTCGTAGCCTAATTAATATTAAAACCATTAATTCCTCGATCACCTTTTAAACAAAAAAAAACCCCAAATATTTTAAATAAGAATGCCTCTGAATGTTAATTGTGTTTGTTTTTTTAAACTTTTTTAATTAAAAAAAGAACTGAAATATAATTAACATATTCGTATAAGAAACAACAATTAATTTGCTAAAAAAACAACACTTCAAGCTGAATATTTCACTGCCGTTTAATTAACAGCGGTTTTAGCTTGGAATGTAATTAATAATTGTAAAATTTTTAATTGCTTATATTTTAAATTATTAATTAATTAATTTAATTTAAATAATTGGAGTAAACCACGTTGACGAGTGACGACACCGATATTCAAAAAACGGGTAAGTTTAAAGGTAAGGTACATTAATATAATTAATTAATATGGCGAAAAGTGCATCTAGTTTAAATTGGTTTGGGTGGGGAGATAATTGAAATATTATAGGTCAAAGGTTAAATCTTGCATAAATATTAATTAATCTAATTAACTTTTTTTTAATGAATGAATGAATGAATGAATTAATGAAGAGTGATGACGGTTTTGGTAGAAAATGGAAGTAATTAATGTGATTTTTATTTAAATTTTAATTTTAATGGACAACCTTTACTGTTTAATCCTGATTAAATTGTAGACCTCCATTTTTGTTCGAAAGAAAAAACAATTCTGACTTTATAATTTAAACTTTAGAAATATCACATCCTAATTATTTAAGGCCAGTCTTAATTAATTACCAGTTGACTGAATTATTTATTAATTATTATTTTCGTCTTTTATTTCAATTTTTTCCGAACTCCTTTTTGATTTAAAATTAAAAATTATCACAGTTTTTTCCTTAATTAAATAAAATAAACCAAAAGCAATTTAATTAAATTATTAATTAGTTTAATTAAAGATTAATATAAAGCCGGAATTGTTATTTAACAAGAATATGGCGGCTTTAAAATTTTATAATTAAATTAATAATACTACAATATTCAAAAAAGACCGGGGTTTTTAAACTTTAACAAAAAACAAAAAATATAATAATAATAATAATAATAATAATAATCTAGGCTTTATCTCCGAACTTTAATAAGAAAAACAAAATTAATTAATATTATGCTTAACGCTTAATTAGATCCCAGAATTAGAATTTTGGTTTTTATTAATTAATTAATCCAATTTAAATTAATTACTTCCTGGAAACTGTAATGGTTTATTGGTTAATTGTTTGATATATTGAAAAAATAACTACTTTTTATTATAATTATATAATATGATATGAGATTCTTTTAATTAGGCTATTTTTAATTATTAATTATTAATATTAAAATTGTAGAAAAATTCGATTCGATTCTTCCGAAGCTTTTTTGAAGTTTGAAGTTTTTGATTGCAAAATTTTAATTAAGATTGTTAAAAAAATGTTACACTTTTGAACTGGACATCGACATTGACATCGTATAGTTTATTGAGCAATCAAAATATTTAATTATTAATTAATTTAATTAATTTATTATAACAAAAATAGCCTAATTGAAAAAGAATATTCAAAAAATATCAAATTTTTTTTTTTTTGGTTCACGGGGAATATTAATTTAATTAATTAATTAATTTAATTAAAGTGTACTTTAATTTAAATATAATTAATCCTTGAGAAGTACGGCTAATTCATCCAGCTCACTTTTACGGTTATTGAGGTAAGCGTTCGTCTCCCATAATGTTCTTACTAATAATTTATTATCCACTTCGTCTAAATTGATATTTTCCGTTATGGGTGGGTTTAATCGGAAGTATGGGACATTAATCATCGAACACCAAGCTTGGGCGCGCTCCACAACGCGACCATCAGCCTCAGTTACCTAAAAAACATTAATTAACACGCCAATAATACTTAAAATTAATTAAAAACTTCCGAGGGGTCAGACGTTTGTCAAAATCCCGTACACTTCGTTTGAAATCTGTTTAAAATCTCTCTCGAAATCCCGAAATCTCACCTCAAAATATAAAAATCTTAAAATCTCACGTCAAAATCTGAAAATTTTAAAATCTCACGTCAAAATCTAGAAATCCCAAAATCCCTACCTTAAAATCTGAAAATCCCGAAATCTTCACCTAAAAGCCCGAAATCTCATCCTAAAATATCAAAATCAGAAAATCTCCTCGAAATCTGAAAATCTCCTTCAAAATCTGAAAATCCTGAACAAAATCCCGAAATCTGAAAATCGCATTCAAAATCTGAAAATCTCCTTTAAAATCCCGAAATCTTAAAATCTTGGACTAGATTTCCAGATTTCTAAAATCTGAGTCAGAATCTCAAAATCTGGGGCAAAATCTCAAAATCTTGAAATCTCAAAATGCCGAACGTCCGACCCCTCGAAAAACTTACTTTATCAACTAAAAGTTGTCCTAAGGCTGATACACCGACAACTATTTTTGCCGCACTCCATATAGAATCGGGTCGAAAGACATCTATGGTGCTAATAGGCGTTACTGGAATTTTACCCGTTCCTAAGGACACTACGACTCCAATTTCTTCAGTCTCGTGTTCTTGACCCTTTATTTTTAAACAAACCCATAAAAAATTCAATATAAATCACCGTTACCATAAGGACATTATCTCTCTAAGGGCCCAAGATTCTATGTTACGGTTGAAATGTATGTATGTCCGATTTGGTTAGCCATACGTCTCATCTCAAGTGGTATAATAATTGTACAGTCTAAACAGAGGCCGAGCGCATTCGCTGCAGAGTAACCCGGCATTGAACATTTTTCCCTCCATCAAATATTTTTCACGACAGCTCTTCGTGGGGTGATTTTTACTAAGCGCGAATTTACCTCTTGTGTCTGAGAGAGTTGGGGGGTTCTGGAAATTCTCTTACTTATTTTTTCCCCTCAGTCCTTTCTCTCTCGCCTCCCCGCCTATTTTAGTTTGATTCCCAACCGCTTGGGAGCGTTATCTCAGAGCTCGCCTCTAGACCACGACCGGCTTAGGATATCGGTCGTGGCTGATTTTGAAAATTATTTTTCTCTCCCGCGAATTTCACGAAAAATTCGGAGGGAGTCCCTATACAAAATCTACGTCACATCTAGCAGAACTAGAGGTTTTTGTTAATAGATGCGCTTGGGCCCTTAGAGAGATGATGTCCTTATGCCGTTACCGAACTTCAACAGCGTAAATTTAACTAACCGTAGCTTTTAAGGCTAAATTTCGTTGATGTAACTCGGTTATCGCGTCAAGTGTCGGGTTATTGGCTATTAGACCACCGTCTAAGAATCTCCCCATGGCTCTAAAATATGTTGGAGCGGCGCCACTCGCTCTACAAGCTCTCCAAATCAGTTGAGCTATTATTAAGAAAGGTTTCAGTAACCCTTTAACCCTTTAGCGCAAAATATTAATTTTTTGCCAGTGTACAAGTACCATTTGGTTCTAAAGTCGGCGTAAAAACGGAACAATCGGCTTGTCCCATAATTTTGGCAGGAGATTTGTAATTGCGAAATAAATGCAAGTCGGCCGGGTGCCTATCGGCTAAAACTGCCGTAACCATAACCCTACCGATGTTTTTAAATTTAAATCATTTTTAAGCGTTTAAATTTAATGAAACACCATTTTAGTGACGTCAAGAAGTGATATCTAGTTTACTAGGGAGAAGGTATAAATTCGCCCCCACATTTATAATCTAGCACTTTATCTCCAGTCCAAATTAACGTATAGTAGGTCCGGACTGTTAATCCCCGCCGCCTCTAAATTAACCAGCCAGCATCTCATTGGTTCTTGAAACCTCATCAGCGCGACAGACGCGAATGACGAAAATTACAGTCATATTTTCCGACTGAGGAAGAGAGGCAGCGAAATAGCCCGGTCTCCTCCTTTTACCTCCCCCGTTGTATTTTGAAAGGGGGACTGCAGGGACTATGGCCTGGCGCGAATACTAAGGCATCTTAAACCTTCTCCCTAATAAACTAGACATCGCTTCTTGATTTTAGTCACTTTGAAAACATACTTAATTCCTTTAATATCATCCATAACCGTCTTATCACCAAATTCACTTTGTAAAAACGCTTCCAAAGGTTCAGGATCGTACGGCCGATGTCCGACAAAAACCCTATCTTTTAGTCGAAAGTATAAACATCGACATTCCTTAACGGATTTCCCTTTAATTGAAAATATCCGCGCAGGAGTTAATTAATTAACCAAGTTAATTACAACCCTTGATACGCCGTTCGCAATTAATTAATACCTAGAGCTAAAGCCAATGCTAATATGCCACCAGTTGATGTCCCGGCAACCCAATCAAAATGCTTCATGACCGGAGCCCCTAAAGTGGCTTCCAAAACGGAAAGTGCTTGAATAAGGACAAGACCTCTTATACCACCGCCATCAAGGGCAAGTATTCGACTAGCTTGTTTCGTAGTCTTTTTGGTAGGGTCGCGTTTTTTCGCTAAGGCTTCTCTAACTGCCTTTGATCCTAATAAGTCATCGTATACTGAAATATCAATGATATCTCATGAACTTTCTTATGTTCGAACGCATATAGCTGCCAGAAGTGAGATGAGACAAGAAGTAAAGAGCCCTATAGCATTGGTAATAGATCCTGGCTGGCACTAGTGAACAAATTTGAGGATTTTATGCCACCGCTTCAATCGCGCCTGCCTACACTAGAGAGAGAAAAATTGGCCGAGTTCCAAAAAAAAAAAAAAACTTCCTACCCCCCTTCCCCTCAACCTAAAGCCGCGGAACACGGACGCGGGTCAGTGTTGTTCTTGGTAGTACAATTGTACTTTTCTAGTACATTTTGATGTTTGAAAGTACATTTTCAAATTCAATTATTTAACATTAGCGTCTATGGGACGAAAATTACGCCGCAAGATGGCGCCAAAAGCCTTTCGTGGAGGGGGAAGGAAATTTTAATACCCCCAAAGGGAGAAAAGTACGTTTTCAAAAAGCCTCCCATTGGGTAGTACGTTTTACTATTGGGGAAAGTACGTTCCCAAAAATCTAAGGAACACTGACGCGGGTGCTGGAATTGAATCTAGTTCGGCCTACCGCCGCGAGCGTCTCACGTTTTGGAGGGGGAAAATTCAGAAACCGCCACCAGAGGGCCAACCGTTGGTGTCTTATCAATAATATTCATTCGCTTTCGACAAGTGAAGAATTTCGTTAGCTCAGTACTTCTTTTCTAGTCTCATCTCACTTCTGATATATCTAAAAATCGAATGACGCACATTTCGGTATTGGCAACTGCGACAATTTCTCGGGTATAATGCCATTAAAGTCTCCGTTGTAGGAGCAACCGTGTGAACAATTTTTCCTTAACGCGCTACAACGCTTGGCGCCAATAGCGTGTAAAATATAAAGAATAGTATCTTTATTTTGTATTGTGTTGCTGGTGGCAGCGATATGTCTCGGAGTATCACCGGCGTCGTTTGTTATATTAGGGTCAGCGTCGAAGACGGTTAATGCTTGGACAATAAGGCTATCTCCGGCCTATTGTAAACGCAATTAATTAACTATAACTAACCATTTAAAGAGGGAGGCTATATAATTAATCGCTTGATTAACGGACCTTAACTCCTAAATGAAGAGGCGTATTTCCATCAGCCCCTTTTAAATCGGGATTACTACCGTGACTTAAAAGGGAAACCATACAAGAGAAACGACTTCTCGTTACCATCATATGCAAGGCAGTGTCCCCTTGAAAGTTTTTCGCGTCTATTATACATCCCAGTTCGATTAATGCCTCTAGACACTGCGATAATTAATTAATTTAAGAATTACCCCGCGTAATTAATTAATTAATTAATTAGGTAAAGTTAACTTTAATTTTAATTTAAAGGGGATCAATTAATATTAATTACTTGGGGAGTTTTAACCCAATGTAAAGGCGTCCCTCCATTAATCATATCCTTCGTATGAAGTTGATTTGGGTACATATCGATGATTTCCTTAGCGCATCTATCGAAATTAGTCGTTGTTAATTTTTTTTTTTTTACGGTTTACGGAAACAGGGTTCATAAAACTTTTGGAAAACAAATTAAAATTTCCCTGAGATTTCTAGGACAGGTTTTTCCCCATATACTTCCCTGAATTTTCCATGTTTATCCCCTATATGGAGTATCCTATGGAGCAAATGTTAACGGAGAGGGGGGGGGTGGCAAATATGACTATTACATAAATATAACCAGAGTTATGAGCCTCCAAAGTATAGTGTAATGTTAATCCTATGGAGGGTATGTTTATGAACATTTTGCTTAATTACTTGGCCCCTGTTTGTCGTAGCCCTAAGTTTTAGGTATCGTTGGATGGGGGGGCAAATAGGACTATAACATACTCAAAGGACATCCCCGTATCTCCAGTAGAACCAGAGTTACGAGCCTCCAATGTATAGTGTAATGTTAATCCTATGGAGGGGAGTATGTTTACGAACATTTTGCTTAATTACTCGGCCCCTGTTTGTCGTAGCCCTAAGTTTTTAGTATGGTTGGATGGGGGATAAATTGGACTATAACATACTCAAAGGACATCCCCGTATCTCTAGTAGAACCAGAGTTATGAGCCTCCAAAGTTGAGTGTAATGTTAATCCTATGGAGGGTGGTATGTTCACGAACATTTTGCTTAATTACTCGGCCCCTGTTTGTCGTAGCCCTACGTTTTTAGTATGGTTGGATGGGGGACATATTGGGCTATAACATACTAAAAGGACATCCCTGTATCTCTAATATAACCAGAGTTATGAGCCTCCAAATTTGGGTGTAATGTTAATCCTATGGAGGGGGAATGTTCACGAACATTTTGCTTAAAGGGCTCCTTCGGACCCTTAGACACATGGCCCCGCGGATTTCCGAACCCCCCTACCTAGCCAGAGAGAGGGAGGGTACTGAGGAAGATCGTCTATGAAGAGGGGATGGAAATCCGCGGGGCCATGTGTGTAAGGGTCCGAAGGAGCCCTTTAATTACTCGGCCCCTGTTTGACGCAAATTTCCCTAGCTGATTTCCCTGAATTTTACTAAAAATTCTAAATTTCCCTGAATTTTCCCTGAGGTTTTGGTTCAACTATTTATTTCCCTGATTTTTCCAGGTTTTCCAGGTTTGTATGAACCCTGGGAAAGGATTGGAGATGATTATGAAAATGATTATGGTGCAGCCCAAAGCGAAGGTGATTGGATTGTTCGTTTTTTTTCCTTAATTAACGTAAATAATTACTAATTTTTAACTTCTTCATTAAAAAAAATAATTGAAATAAATTGCACAAACAGCCACATATTAAAACTAATTAAGTGATTAATTAAACGTTTCCGTATGTTAATCCTAGCACGATAACCCACTCACCTATCAGATATGGTCAAAGCTTTTAACTCGAATTTCCGTTTCTTATACTTGCAAAATGAATGAATCAAATCCCAAGTATTATTTCTCATCCGCTTCCGAGAACTGAATTAATTAATTATTTAAATTGCCATTTTAAATAGTACTTGGGGTTTGTTTTAATGTTTTAAAGTTTTAACCGAGGGGTCGGACGTTTGTCAAAATCCCGTACACTTCGTTTGAAATCTGTTTAAAATCTCTCTCGAAAATCTCGAAATCCCGAAATCTCACGTCAAAATCTAAAAATCTTAAAATCTCACGTCAAAATCTGAAAATTTTAAAATCTCACGTCAATCCCAAAATCCCTACCTTAAAAACTGAAAATCCCGAAATCCCTATTTTAAAATCTGAAAATCCCGAAATCTTCACCTAAAATCCCGAAATCTCACAAAGGCGAGTTTAAAATCTAGAAATCCCGAAATCTTAACGTAAAATCCCGAAATCTCATCCTAAAATATCAAAATCAGAAAATCTCCTCGAAATCCGAAAATCTCCTCAAAATCTGAAAATCTCCTTCAAAATCTGAAAATCTTGTTCCAAAGCCCGAAATCTCCTTCAAAATCTGAAAATCCTGAACAAAATCCCGAAATCTTCTTCGAAATCTGAAAATCGCGTTCAAAATCTGCAAAAATCTCCTTTAAAATCCCGAAATCTTAAAATCTTGGACTAGATTTCCAGATTTCTAAAATCTGAGTCAGAATCTCAAAATCTGGGACAAAATCTCAAAATCTTTGTCAAAATCTTGAAATCTCAAAATCCCGTACACTAAAATGCCGAACGTCCGACCCCTCGGTTTTAAACGTCTATTAATTAAAGAACTTAAAGCAAATTAAGATAAGTGAAAATCATCCCTATTTTTAGACAACAAGGACTACGGTAAAAGCTACAAAAAACGAAAAAACGAAAACAACGATATGAAAAGCGAAATTAAGGGATCGTGTTATAGGGTATGTGTTTGTTAATCTTTTGAGGGGGGAAGACATTGATTGCAAAAGCCCCTTACTGATCACTGGACGATTCAACGGCACATTGTAAAGGTAAGCCATCGTGGGTACCCGTTAAATTAACGTCAGCACCAGACCTAAGTAATTCTTTAACCGTATCAGGGTTATCACCGAGACATGCCAGATGAAGAGGGGTATGACCTTCGGAGTTGCGTTCGTTTATTATTGGTAGAGCAGCTTCGCGAGTAATTAGAGCCTGAAAATTTGTTTTTAAAGTTTTGGTTTTTTGATATTTCTTTGGTAATTTTTAATGTTGAACCCCGACCTGGATTATTTCTTTGTTTGTTGTGGCCGCGTAATGGAAAGCAGTATCACCATTTTTGTCTGCCATGTCTAGACGTACGTCCATGACAATTAAAGATTGAATAACTGGTAATTTTTGTTCTTGAATTGCCAGGTGTAATGGGGTTACGAAGGATAATGGGCACATGTCATTAATTAATCTGCATGTATAATTGGGATTTTTAAATTAGAATTTTAGGGTCCACGCTATTTGGATGGGAAGTCCATAACTTGATGTATAATTTTTAGGCCTGTGCAAGTACTTGCAAATTGCGAGTACTCGCATGACAGTTCGAGTAGTCGGACTCGGACCAGCAACATGTTTTCCTAGAAATTTGCGGGTACTCGCGAGTAAGAGTACTCAGATTCGCATGTCATCCGCAAGGGTAGAAAAACGGGACTCAAGGAGTCGCGAGTGCCGGGAAACGGGACTCAAGGACTCGCGAGTGCCGGGAAACGGGACTCAAGGACTCGCGAGTGCCGGGAAACGGGACTCAAGGAGACGCGATTGCCGGGAAACGGGACTCAAGGAGACGCGAGTACCGGGAAACGGGACTCAAGGAGACGCGATTGCCGGGAAACGGGACTCAAGGAGACGCGAGTACCGGGAAACGGGACTCAAGGACTCGCGAGTGACGGGAAACGGGACTCAAGGAGTCGCGATTGCCGGGAAACGGGACTCAAGGAGTCGCGAGTGCCGGGAAACTGGACTCAAGGACTCGCGAGTGACGGGAAACGGGACTCAAGGAATCGCGAGTGACGGGAAACGGGACTCAAGGAATCGCGAGTATTGGGAAACGGGACTCAAGGACTCGCGAGTATTGGGGAACGGGACTCAAGGAGTCGCGAGTGCCGGGAAACGGGACTCAAGGAGTCGCGAGTACTGGGAAACGGGACTCAAGGAGACGCGAGTACTGGGAAACGGGACTCAAGGAGACGAGAGTATTGGGAAACGGGACTCGAGGAGTCGCGAGTATTGGGAAACGGGACTCGAGGAGTCGCGAGTATTGGGAAACGGGACTCGAGGAGTCGCGAGTATTGGGAAACGGGACTCGAGGAGTCGCGAGTATTGGGAAACGGGACTCGAGGAGTCGCGAGTACTGGGAAACGGGACTCAATTAAGGAGTCGCGAGTACTGGGAAACGGGACTCAATTAAGGACTCGCGAGTACTGGGAAACGGGACTCAAGGAGTCGCGAGTGCTGGGAAACGGGACTCAAGGAGTCGCGAGTATTGGGAAACGGGACTCAAGGAGTCGCAAGTACCGGGAAACGGACTCGCGAGTCCAGTTTTCCAATACTCGCGCTTAGACTTGCACACCCCTAATAATTTTACATCACATTATGGGTTTGATGTCGGTGTATATTACTTGGCGAAACAATCTTGTTTAAAACATTCTGTCCAGCCTAAATACGCAGCTATATGCGCTGGCCCCCATGTAGGATATTTTCGGGATGTATTGCATATTTCTTGTAGATTATCCTTAGTGAAAAAGTCGGGGCTACTTGATACAAACTTTGGTAAGACCATTTTAAGTAAATGAAACATTGATTCAGCCTCTCTTCTGTCTTCCGATCTTAACAAGCTGTAAATTGTAGCCGGTGACGCTCTGGACATGACTTTTTGAACAATAATTTCGTATAAAAGTTTATCCCCCTCTATTGGTTTGGAATATAGAACCAAAAAATCTTCCCGTAGAACTACATTGCAAAATTGGTACTGATCCGAATAAGAGTCTTTGACTTTAAACGGATCTTCGATGTAACCGACAGTTCGACGTAAACCGTCAACAATGTCTCTGAAGAATGCCATGACTTTAACCTGTAAGAAAACAAATTATGGTAGGGTACCCTAACGAAAATTACAGCTGAAACCTTAATTTTCTTAGTTAAATTTAATCAAACCTTAGTAAAAGTTGGCTTTGCCATTTTAGTATACATGGGATATTAAATTTTACGGAGGAAAGATTTAAATAGAATGGGAGTTTTCCGAGAGAAAAGAACATAATGATAATGTATGATAATAACCAGGAAAAATGATACAACCAATACCACTCAAAATTACACCTAAAGGTAGAGGTCTCACTAAAATTAAGAAACCTTGAGAGATTTTACGCATGATTGGTTTTAAAAATATTTTGATACGGAGAATGATTAATTAATTCATAGCACATGTTTAAATTATCTTTAATCGCGCCAATAAATTCAAAACAAAACAATATACCGCTTTTTTTGGGTAGGGTTCATGTTTGTTTTAAGTTAGGCTTAGCAATATCTTACCTTGCGAATACGTTTAAGACCCTTGAAAAAGCGTCATGTAATAATTGAAGAGGTTAGTTTGGACGAAAAAAACTTGAGAATGATGATTAGTTTAAGAGAGATAAAAGAAATAATGGCTTTATGCCAAATAAAAGGGTGGGAAATGACATTATTACACAATTATCGTAGTCGACAAAACTTTAAATTACGAGGTCAATGAGTCAATGACATAGAGATACAAGAGGAACAGTTGAGGGTCATTTTTGTGACGGTTTTAGGGCATTCGCCCCTTCGCATGTGTGATGGGGTGAAAGACTGGTGGCGCCCCCCTATCGACGAGCGAAGGAGTTATTAATAAGGATGAGCTTAGAGTAGTGGCACTCTATGTTAACTTCCTATAGGGCATAATAAGTCAAAACCTCGGAGATGCCATTACTCCATTTTATACGAGCTAAGAGCGGAAAAACGTATTTTATAAATTTTACACCTGTAAAATCTTTTAAAAACACTTGGAACTTGTATTTCTACTTACTTTCGAGGAAATACCACCGTTTTCTGAAGGTAAGAGTCTTTTTTTATACATTTATTAGTAATAAAAACATTTAAGGCGAGCTAAGCCTTGGTCTTGTAAAACACGGCAGATTAGTGATTAGCGCGAGGATTAGCGTCGTTTTCAAAATCACTAATCTGCCGTGTTTTACAAGACCAAGGCTTAGCTCGCCTTAAATGTTTTTATTACTAATAAATGTATAAAAAAAGACTCTTACCTTCAGAAAACGGTGGTATTTCCTCGAAAGTAAGTAGAAATACAAGTTCCAAGTGTTTTTTAAAAGATTTTACAGGTGTAAA
The DNA here is from genome assembly GCA_019434445.1 of Phalangium opilio. Classification (NCBI taxonomy): domain Eukaryota; kingdom Metazoa; phylum Arthropoda; class Arachnida; order Opiliones; family Phalangiidae; genus Phalangium; species Phalangium opilio. The sequence continues at coordinate 52,134 of JAEQBA010001130.1, forward strand.
ATTTATAAAATACGTTTTTCCGATCTTAGCTCGTATAAAATGGAGTAATGGCATCTCCGAGGGTTTGACTTATTATGCCCTATAGGGAGTTAACATAGAGTGCCACTACTCCTTATTAATAACTCCTTCGCTCGTCGATAGGGGGCGCCACCAGTCATTCACCCTATCACACATGCGAAGGAGGAGAAGCGAAAAATCCCTCACAAAAACGTTCAAGGACCGCTTTCCCCAATAGTTTGTCTAGGCTTTAATAGTGTTATAATGTCTATGGTCAATGACTGCCAGTGATGCCAGATTTAAAACCTTCAACCCGCCAAAATCAAATTGGAAACAAGCCCAAAAAACCGCCAATATATATTTCGAAAAGAAACCCAAAAACTGCCCAAGATCTAAAAAATCCAGCCCAAAAACAAGACAAAAATTTATCGTGAAAATTTGGAATTTATTTTTCTTTTAGAAAGTTCAATGCATATTACATACTGACACCGTTTTTAAAACCCAAAACAAAATGAAACCACTTTATTTAACCTCCATAAATTGACGAATTATAAGCTACACAAATGGTTTGTTTGACAGTACCATTTGTCAGTTTTTTTGGGCATTTTAATGATCTTCGCCTATTGGCGGTATTTTAAGTACAAAAAGCCAAAGAAAAATACCGACAAGCCCAATTTCCAGCCAATATTTTTTTGAGAAGAAGCCCAATTGGCGGCTGGCTTTACAGCCCAATATGGCATCCCTGCTGCTGTCAAAAGGTCACGCGAGGGACGTCATTATTCTGAAAGGTCAGATACAGATGGCGCTACAATAGCTGTCAGTCACTTTCTTGTTTACTTTTGCAATCATTGTTTGGATGTTCTTTGGTGTTTACCGCCAGTCCGCCACTCTGCCCGATTATTATAAACAATAAATTGTCTTAATTAATAACGGGAAATTAAATCAAGAAAGACGATAATAAAAAAAAATGGCAACGCCGAAGAAAAAGGGTGTATCTTCAACATCGGAAGGCGGTAAACCTTATTTTAAAAATAATTTTAAGGGACAGATATTTCCGGGGAAACAGTTAATTATGAACGTTTTTGGTACACTATGCGAAGCTAATCCTAAAGAATCACTAAATCATATTGCTAAAAAGACTGCCGAAATGACGGGGGTATCGGTTCATAGTGTATGGAGGGCCAAACGCGAGTATACGGAATGCGGGGGCAAGTTTCCCGCACCTATCGTAAAACGACCGAACGCCGTTGGCAAAAAAACTAGAATCAAAAAATACGACGAGACCGCGTTAAGTGCCATAAAAAGAAAGGTTAGCGAATTCCTAGCGAAAAACGAGATTCCTACGCGTAGTAAGCTAATGGAAGCTGTTAATTCCGACCCAACGTGTCCTTCATTTCAAAGTTTGAGAACATTTGAGAGACTCATTAAAGACATGGGTTTTGATAGTAAATACAAGCTTCATAAACCAAAGGCTCCTCCTACCCCAAATCCGGCCAATTCCACGCCAACCGTTATAATGGCGCCACGAAAAACCAATGTCCCCTTCGTGAGCAAACCTGCCAAACCTAAAGTTATCGTAGACGATACTTATGAAGTTAAATTAACGCCTTCTGAACATTTTACTAACTGCGAAGTGGTTTACCGCGAAGATTTCCTCGTTTTATACGCCAGAACTGGCAAAGCTGGTAAAATTCACTATGAAATGGTAGTACACAAAGATATATGGCAGTCCGCTCATCCTTGTGCCACATATAGGTATACTTGTAGCGTTAGCGTTAATTAATTTCATTGTGAAAATTGGGATTAACCTTTTAGTTTTTAGTTTATTTCGAACATTAGATAAGCCCGAAGCCATTGGTTTGTTCCTATTGTTGAAGCAAGTTCTACCGATCTTTCTGGCTTGCACACCAGAATTGATTACACGTGATAATTTACAAGAGCTTTGCAACACTGCCCGTAAAAAACCAACTTGGACTTCCGCTCACATTGCCGCTTATTTGGGTTTTTTAGATTGTTTTAAACACGACGTTATCGCCAAGTACGACGTTTTAAAAACATGGTCGCGACTGTTTTAATTGATTTGGTTAAATTTGCAGGCAAGTCAATGATGTTTGTACTGAAACTTTGGTCACGCCTCTACACGTAGCTATCGAATGCCAAAGACTGCCTGCTATCCAAACGCTCATCAATTTGGATGCTAGATTAGATTTGTGTGATAAGAAAGGCGACACTATCTTCCATTACGCCGCCGTGACCACTCCTGACATCATAAGAGTTTCGTAGAAACCTTTTATTAGTCTCTAAACCTAACACTGGCGTTATTTTATAATATTAGGTCACTTTTTTCCCCACATATTTACGTGTTGAGTCCCGCCTATTTACTTGTCGAGTCCCGCCTATTTACTTGTCGAGTCCCGCCTATTTACTGGTCGAGTCCCGCCTATTTACTGGTCGAGTCCCGCCTATTTACTGGTCGAGTCCCGCCTATTTACTGGTCGAGTCCCGCCTATTTACTGGTCGAGTCCCGCCTATTTACTGGTCGAGTCCCGCCTATTTACTGGTCGAGTCCGGCGTATTTACGTGTCGAGTCCGGCGTATTTACGTGTCGAGTCCGGCGTATTTACGTGTCGAGTCCGGCGTATTTACGTGTCGAGTCCGGCGTTTTCGCTGGTCGAGTCCGGCGTTTTCGCTGGTCGAGTCCGGCGTTTTCGCTGGTCGAGTCCGGCGTATTCGCTGGTCGAGTCCGGCGTATTCGCTTGTCGAGTCCGGCGTATTCGCTTGTCGAGTCCGGCGTATTCGCTTGTCGAGTCCGGCGTATTCGCTGGTCGAGTCCGGCGTTTTCGCTGGTCGAGTCCGGCGTATTCGCTGGTCGAGTCCGGCGTATTCGCTGGTCGAGTCCGGCGTATTCGCTGGTCGAGTCCCGCGCATTTCCTTGTCGAGTCCGTCGTATTCGCTTGTCGAGTCCGGCGCATTTACTTGTCGAACCGAGTACTCACCACCTAAAATTAGGACTCACACACCTCTAAATAATATGTTTTTTGGTTTTTCAGGCCCTTCTTTCGTGGGATACTCCACCAATCATTAATAAAAGAAACCTCGTGGGTCACACGCCTATATATCTGGCTTGCTTAGCTAATAATCCCGATTGTGTTCGGGAATTATTAAGAGCCGGTGCTGATGTTAGTGTTCCTGGAGCTGCCGGAGATGGACCTCTTCAAGCCGCTGTCGAAGCTTCAAATTCATTGTGTGCCAAAGAGATTATGGACGTGTATCCTCTTTATGATAAAATCTCCAAAAATGGTGGAACACCCTTACATTGGGCTAAAACTACCGAGGTATTTGATAGATTTGAATAAAATGGTCGCGTGTCTTTAATATCGGTAATTTCCTTAGTGTTTGGAGGCTTTGATTGAATTCGGTTGCCTATTAGACGCGAAAAACTATCAAGGAGACACCGCTCTTCACGTCATGGTGTCGCGTAATAGACTATCTTGCATTTTGGCCTTATTAAGCCACGGAGCCAATCCCGACCTCCCTGGTTGCGACGGAGGAACTCCTCTTCATATCGCCGTTAAAGTGGGGGACCCTTCAATTGTCCACGCTCTCGTTGTATTTGAAGCTAACCCTAATCTAGCCAACGCTGAAGGCGTAACTCCTCGTCATTTGGCAGCAACGGGAAATTACCCTAATAAGGAATATATTTTATATATATTACATTCCATTGGTGCTAAAAGATGTCCGAATATGTTCCCTGGTTGCGTTAGAGGTTGCGCCATCAATGGAGATCTAAATGGAATTGCTCCCGAGAAAATATCGCAATTGGGAATGCCAAAATGTAATATTGTCATTAATGACCAGTGGTGTGCGAGTCCCGTTTTTTTTTTTTGTTTCGAGCCGAGTACGAGTATTTATCAAGTCCCGCGTATTCACCTGTTGAGTCCCGAGTATTTACTATAGTCGAGTCCCGAGTATTTACTATAGTCGAGTCCCGAGTATTTACTATAGTCGAGTCCCGAGTATTTACTATAGTCGAGTCCCGAGTATTTACTATAGTCGAGTCCCGAGTATTTACTATAGTCGAGTCCCGAGTATTTACTATAGTCGAGTCCCGAGTATTTACTATAGTCGAGTCCCGAGTATTTACTATAGTCGAGTCCCGAGTATTTACTATAGTCGAGTCCCGAGTATTTACTATAGTCGAGTCCCGAGTATTTACTATAGTCGAGTCCCGAGTATTTACTATAGTCGAGTCCCGAGTATTTACTATAGTCGAGTCCCGAGTATTTACTATAGTCGAGTCCCGAGTATTTACTATAGTCGAGTCCCGAATATTTACTATAGTCGAGTCCCGAATATTTACTATAGTCGAGTCCGGCGTATTTACTATAGTCGAGTCCGGCGTATTCGCCCGTCGAGTCCCGAGTATTCGCCCGTCGAGTCCCGAGTATTCGCCCGTCGAGTCCCGAGTATTCGCCCGTCGAGTCCCGAGTATTCGCCCGTCGAGTCCCGAGTATTCGCCCGTCGAGTCCCGAGTATTCGCCCGTCGAGTCCCGAGTATTCGCCCGTCGAGTCCCGAGTATTCACCCGTCGAGTCCCGAGTATTTCCATGTCGCACACCACTTATTAAGACGCTATAAAAAGCGCGAATATAGTTAAATTCTTTAATTTATTACCCGATCCTAGTGTACGATGGATTATTGGGTTTGGCGGCAGTCGCTACAGCTCTCTCCAAAAAGGAATCATTATCCTTGAACCATCCTGGTCATTCCTGTCGCGTTTTATGCCTCGATGGAGGTGGCGTTCGAGTTTTGATATTAATTCAGGTATTGGCGGCTCTAGAAGCGACTTTAGGTGCTCCCGTAATGAAACATTTCGATTGGGTCGCTGGAACTGGTACTGGTGGAGTTTTAGCCTTGAATTTAGTTTTGGGTACAAACATATCTTATTTTAAAGTTATCTTCAAGGCTTTAAAAATACTAATTATGGCTTAAATTTCAAGGAAAATCCCTCAGAGAATGTCGAGGGATTTTCTTTAGATTAAAAGAGAAATTGTTCCCGGGTTTGCAAAACTACGATCAAGATTCATTGGAATATTTTCTTAGGAAAATATTCGGGGATACTTTAGCCATGTCTGATATTAAATTTGGAAAGTATGGCGTGTTAATTACTTTTACTTCATTAGTAATTAATAATTATACAAAATATTCATAATTAAATTAATTTTAAGAATCATGTTATCGGGAGTTTTATCGGATCGTCAACCTTCCGAACTTCATCTTTTCCGAAACTATTCCGCTCCTGCTAGAATTTTGGGGCAAAATATTCCAACTGGTTTGGAATGCTCAGGTTAATTATTAATTAATTTGTCTTAATTACAGTCATTTTATTAATTAATGTTAATTAAATTAATTAATTAATAAAATGACTGTAATGTTAATTAAATTAAATTACAGGGCAGTTAATTTGGCAAGTTGCCTTAGCGGCTTGTAATGGATATCTACAAACGCCTGAAAAATATCAACAAGCCGTTGTTATTTCGACTAATCCGACTTTAGACACATTGACCGAAATTCACGAGCGAAATTTGGCGCTTAAAGCAACTGTAAGTTAATTGTGTTTCTAGTTAATTATTTTTTTAGGGTTAATTAACTTCGTTTATTTATTTATAATTAAAAATCTTTTTTCTGTCAGAATCAAGATGATAAAAACGAATCCATTGACGTTATTGTATCATTGGGTACCGGTGTTTTACCCATTTCCGCCTCGCAACCAATATTGGATAAAGTATTGTTCTTTTATTGTTCCGTGGTTGATTGTGTTAAGAGTATGGGCGTGCGTTTTTAGGTTTAGAGTCCCCGTTTTTTAGGTTTAAAGTCGCCGTTGTTTAGGTTTAGAGTCCCCGTTTTTTAGGTTTAGAGTCCCAGTTTTTTAGGTTTAGAGTCCCCGTTTTTTAGGTTTAGAGTCCCCGTTTTTTAGTTTTAGAGTCCCCGTTTTTTAGTTTTAGAGTCCCCGTTTTTTAGATTTAGAGTCCCCGTTTTTTAGATTTAGAGTCCCCGTTTTTTAGGTTTTATTGTCCCAGTTTTTTAGGTTTAGAGTCCCCGTTTTTTAGGTTTAGAGTCCCCGTTTTTTAGGTTTAGAGTCCCCGTTTTTTAGGTTTAGAGTCCCCGTTTTTTAGGTTTAGAGTCCCCGTTTTTTAGGTTTAGAGTCCCCGTTTTTTAGGTTTAGAGTCCCCGTTTTTTAGGTTTAGAGTCCCCGTTTTTTAGGTTTAGAGTCCCCGTTTTTTAGGTTTAAAGTCGCCGTTGTTTAGGTTTAGAGTCCCCGTTTTTTAGGTTTAGAGTCCCCGTTTTTTAGGTTTAAAGTCGCCGTTGTTTAGGTTTAGAGTCCCCGTTTTTTAGGTTTAGAGTCCCAGTTTTTTAGGTTTAGAGTCCCCGTTTTTTAGGTTTAGAGTCCCCGTTTTTTAGTTTTAGAGTCCCCGTTTTTTAGTTTTAGAGTCCCCGTTTTTTAGATTTAGAGTCCCCGTTTTTTAGATTTAGAGTCCCCGTTTTTTAGGTTTTATTGTCCCAGTTTTTAGGTTTAGAGTCCCCGTTTTTTAGGTTTAGAGTCCCCGTTTTTTAGGTTTAGAGTCCCCGTTTTTTAGGTTTAGAGTCCCCGTTTTTTAGGTTTAGAGTCCCCGTTTTTTAGGTTTAGAGTCCCCGTTTTTTAGGTTTAGAGTCCCCGTTTTTTAGGTTTAGAGTCCCCGTTTTTTAGGTTTAGAGTCCCCGTTTTTTAGGTTTAGAGTCCCCGTTTTTTAGGTTTAGAGTCCCCGTTTTTTAGGTTTAGAGTCCCCGTTTTTTAGTTTTAGAGTCCCCGTTTTTTAGTTTTAGAGTCCCCGTTTTTTAGATTTAGAGTCCCCGTTTTTTAGATTTAGAGTCCCCGTTTTTTAGGTTTTATTGTCCCAGTTTTTTAGGTTTAGAGTCCCCGTTTTTTAGGTTTAGAGTCCCCGTTTTTTAGGTTTAGAGTCCCCGTTTTTTAGGTTTAGAGTCCCCGTTTTTTAGGTTTAGAGTCCCCGTTTTTTAGGTTTAGAGTCCCCGTTTTTTAGGTTTAGAGTCCCCGTTTTTTAGGTTTAGAGTCCCCGTTTTTTAGGTTTAGAGTCCCCGTTTTTTAGGTTTAGAGTCCCCGTTTTTTAGGTTTAGAGTCCCCGTTTTTTAGGTTTCGAGTCGCCGTTTTTTAGGTTTCGAGTCTCCGTTTTTTAGGTTTCGAGTCTCCGTTTTTTAGGTTTAGAGTCTCCGTTTTTTAGGTTTAGAGTCTCCGTTTTTTAGGTTTCGAGCCCTTGTTTTTTAGGTTTCGAGTCGCCGTTTTTTAGGTTTCGAGTCCCCGTTTTTTAGGTTTCGAGTCGCCGTTTTTTAGGTTTCGAGTCTCCGTTTTTTAGTTTTAGAGTCCCCGTTTTTTTAGTTTTAGAGTCCCCGTTTTTTAGTTTTAGAGTCCCCGTTTTTTAGTTTTAGAGTCCCCGTTTTTTTAGTTTTAGAGTCCCCGTTTTTTTAGTTTTAGAGTCCCCGTTTTTTTAGTTTTAGAGTCCCCGTTTTTTTAGTTTTAGAGTCCCCGTTTTTTTTAGTTTTAGAGTCCCCGTTTTTTTTAGTTTTAGAGTCCCCGTTTTTTAGTTTTAGAGTCCCCGTTTTTTAGTTTTAGAGTCCCCGTTTTTTAGTTTTAGAGTCCCCGTTTTTTAGGTTTCGAGTCCCCGTTTCGAGCCCGTCTCGGACTCGGGCTTTAGTACCCGCACAGACGTAGTTACGAGATTGAAACGAGTAACTCAGTTGAATAAGTTGTAATTTTCTTTGAATTAATTGTGAAAAGGTAACGCAAGCGGAAAGCAGAGTTGTTGAACGAGCTCAAGCTTGGTGTTCCATGATTGGTGTTCCTCATTTTCGTTTAAATCCTCCGTTAACGGAAAGTGTCGTTTACGAAGAAACGGATGATCACATTTTGGTCCGAATTTTATGGGAAACGGCCGTTTATTTGAACAGTAGAAAAACGGAATTGCTGGAACTAGCCATGCTTCTTAAACAATGATCAATTGATCAATTCATTAATCAATTAATAGTTATTTTTCCATCATCCATCGCTAAGAAATATCTCTACAATTTTAGTCTTAGTAATATCATCATTTTAATCTATGATAATCATATTTTTCATTATAATAAATAAATACACAACGCGAGAATGTTTGTTGTAATAATGAAAATCAACAAATAAAGAATCTTTTTAATACAACTGATCTTTGTCAATAGTTTTTTCCCTTCCAATATCAGGTACGTTTTTGTGAGTAATTGCGTAAGTTCATAAGATATGTTCCAAAAGTTTGCCACTGGTGATGCTGGACATACTCTCCTTAGCAAACGCTTCTGGGCATAAGTCCTTGTTGAAAATTTATAAGATAAGCATGCCTGGGTATAAGTCTATGTTGTAAACTAAAACCATGGATGAAGGATGCGCGTGAGGAAATTTGTTTTCACGCTACAGGATGGGCAACTCCCTATCTCGAACGACAGAATATTCTGTATATACTCTGTTACAACGTCGGTTGTCAGCACGCGCAAAGCTATTTCTCTATGTAACGTAGCTTTGTACGTGCTGTCAAGAGACAAAAAACTTCAGGATCTTCAGGATTTAAAATATCCGCGAGTTTTTTAGCTCGAGTGCACGGACCTCTAGGCCTTAGTTTCAAATGCGTGTAGTAGACTGTATGCAATTTCACACGTATTTGAAACTAAGGTCTAGAGGTCCGTGCACTCGAGCTAAAAAACTCGCGGATATTTTAAATCCTGAAGATCCTGAAGTTTTTTGTCTCTTGACAGCACGTACAAAGCTACGTTACATAGAGACCTAGCTTTGCGCGTGCTGACAACCGACGTTGTAACAGAGTGTATACAGAATATTCTGTCGCTCGAGATAGGGAGTTGCCTATCCTGTAGAGTGAAAACAAATTTCAACCTCACGCGCATCCTTCATCCGTGCTAAAACTTTCAGAACGTGTATTATTAATTAAGCGTTACGTGTGTAATCATTAAAGGCAACGAGTCGAGGGGGTATTCACTAATGAAAATTTTCGTTCATTCATGATTTTAATTTATTTTTGCTACGGCTTGTTCCCTGTGCCACAGTCAGGAAGGTAATCATGCACTACTCTGGGATAAAGGAGGGCTTCTCGTATTAAACGGTGGAGCAAGTTTCAACGAAGTTTACTTTTCGTTTTTATATCTATATACTTTTGCTAATACTAACTTCAGTTAAATAAAGTCTGATAAAGTGTTAGTAATTTCCATTGTATTCTCGAATATTTAGGCCTATACCGCGAGAATGCAGATGTGTAAAAAAGGAAATGGTAATGTAAAGATATAAAAGGTTTGTAAAAAAAAACAACCGTACTCCAAGTAAAAATTCACAACTCTTGCTTACATAGACTTTGACTTATAACATATACTTATGGTCAGATAACATGTAGAGTCGTAGCATAGACAACTTATAGATTTTGACTTTTGCCCGGACTTCTTAGATTTAGTATCATATGTCTATTATGTAAGGTCCCTTACATAATAGACTTATGCTAGTATACAATGGGCACCTATGCCTATGCCGGAATTCCGAAAAGGTTCAGAGTGCCGAACTATAGGGGCTAAATGAATAATGTATTTCCTACGAGCCCCTGTAGAACTGTTACCCGCAATACACTAATGTACGATATTTTTTTTAAAATTCGTAACTTAGTTTTTAGGAAAAAGTTATATTTCTTAGCCGCTTTGGATCTGTTAATAATATAAATTTTCTGTTTTATTTTCAGTATCTGGACGCAACATTGAGGTTGCGCGTTTATAAAAAATATATTTATTATTAATCTCTTTCATAAAATCGAATGTAACTGATGGAATATATTTCAAAATAAAATCCTCCATGAATATTTATAATAATAATATAATATTTTATTTTACTTGTAAGCATACTAATTATAGTTAGTGGCACATGATTCTTAATAAACAGAATAAATGACTTTATCCAATGAAATTTTTGCATACATTATCAAAGTTATAGTGAAGGATTTTATTAGAAGCTCATTAAACCGAAGCGTGACATAGCAGCCACGGCACAAACTAATGCTTAAAGCATATACTTTAGCTAGTGCTGGTTACATAAAAGTGTTTGTGTATTTGTGTGGTAGTGAACGGATTAATCATACCCGGTCACGTGACATGACGTCATGTCACGTGACCTATGACGTCAAATCACGTTACCTATGACGTCATGTCACGTGATCTGACGTCATATCACGTGACTTATGACGTCAAATCACGTGACCTATGACGTCATATCACGTGACCTAGGACGTCAGATCACGTGAGCTATGACGTCAGATCACGTGACCTATGACGTCATATCACGTGACTTATGACGTCATATCACGTGATCTATGACGTCACTGAGGTAATTGACTTGTGACGTCACGACAGATGTTAATGGTAATAGGTAATGACTAGCCTTCATTCATTTAATTAGGCCTAGCGTTCATTCTTTAGTAGGCCTAGCGTTCATTCATTTAGTAGGCCTAGCGGTGTTCAGCTATTTGAATTTCGTGCCTAGGATATGGCGCACCCGAGTCCGCGAATAGGAGCTTTTAGCGCCCCCCGACGTTGGAAATTTACTTAGTTGGAAGTTACTCGACAGCCGGCTCATTCGTTGCCTGGAAGCGGTCGAGGAAAGTCGCTTGGAAAAACCTTTCTCGCTCAGCTGATCATTACGGGTCAGCCGGTTCATTCGTCCCTGGAAGCCGTTCAAGGAGGTCGCTTGTAGAAACGGTTCCCGCTTTTGAGGTCGATTCTTGATCGTTCCGCCATTTCCCTGATCGTTTTTGCCGAGGAAGCAAGCTGAATTCGACGCTCTTCAACTTACTTGGCGGCCATTGCTTCGCCTCGTGGTGCTTTAACAGTCCGTAAGCCTAACCTTTACAATAATCCAAACTCATCTAGCTCCCCTTAAATTATTTATTTTATTTCAAGTTGCCAAATTAATTAGCTAGTGTTAAATGTTAGTGAATTTTATTTATTTATTAAAAATCAAGTACCATAAATGAAATTTTACAACGAGATCTTGGACAAGAGAGAATCCCTTAATAATTAGTTAAGGGACTATTATTTAAAGATATTAAACGGGGTACGTAATTAATTAAGAGATATATCGCGACAGATTTTCGGAAATCAAGTCCCGCCGAACAAGAGGACCCTTGCCCTAAGCCTAATTTAGCCTTGTCGCATTTAAACTCTAGTTATTTACGGGGCCTATCTGTGGGAATAGTTTAAAATTAAATAAATAGCAGGGGTTTAACTCAAATTAGTTTAGGGGCTATTATTAAATAATTTAGAGCTAAAGCTACAGATTTTCGGAAATAAAGTCCCGCCGAACACGAGGACCGTTGCCCTAAGCCTAATTAAGAGTTGTTACATTTAAACTCTAGTTATTTACGGGGTCTATCTGTGGGAATAGTTTAAAACTAAATAAATAGCAGGGGTTTAACTAAAATTAGTTTAGGGGCTATCATTAATAAATTTAGAGATAAAGCGACAGGTTTTCGAAAATCAAGTCCCGCCCGCAGAGATATTTTTAAGACACGTGGACGTTTGCCCTAAGCCTAAGTTCAGCCTTGTCCTATTTCAACTCAAGTTTTTGTTTATGGGTTAGGTTTTCCTAAAAATTGGCGAAGAAGATATTTTAAATTATTATTCTATTAGAAGGGGCAAGCAATTTAGTTTAAATAAATGTCAGGTGTTCCTAAAATTAAGGGGATGTTTTAAATTATTAAGTTACATAATTTAATTTTAAATAAAGGGCCTATTTTCTTAAAGCTATTTTCTATACAATTTTGGGATTTAGCTAGCGAGAGTATTTAATTGGGGGTGGAATTCACGGTAGTCGAGTCTGTCTTTAATTTAGGGTGGCAATTAGTTCGTCTCCGTTTATAATTTTGGGAGCCATTTTTTTAATTAAGGACAAGCTTTTCTTAAATTGTTTAAGGGCTCGTTTTCATAGGCGCGAGTTGCGTGAAAATTTCGAGCGAAAGCGGAAACGTTCGAAAAAAATACATTACCGCGCGTATTCAAGCTCGTGAAGCGTGAGCGTTTTCGAATTTTCTAGCTTCTATGAAAACGAGCCTTAAATCTACGAGATTACTTTGTTAGCAGGCAATAGTTAAATATGTGTTATTAATATGTTTTAATTTATAGATGTGGATGATTTTCTTGGATTTTTCTGTCGCTGGTCATTCCGAGACGTATCCTTCCAGATGACATCCTTTGTTCCGATTGACGCAAGACGAAGCTGTTTTGGACTCACTATGTATCATTCCTGATGACTCGCTTCGTTGGATTCACGTTACACGATGTCTTCTGGACTTGCTCTTTCTCTCAGCGCTGACTTAAAGACATGGAGGAAATCATCGAAGCTAGAAGAGACCAAATACATCTTTTTTACTTGCAAATTTTCATGTAACCACTTAACTTAATTTTTTTCGTGGAAATTTTATTTGTAACTACTCATTATTTTTTTTCGCGTTCAAACTTTAACTTACAAACCGCTTTAATATTTTTTTGTTCGAAATTTTTGTAAACACTTTGGTTTTTTTTGTTTTTTATTGAATAAATTTTGCCTTAAACCTCGTTCTTTCTTTTCTGGAATTTCTAATATACTAGACTTGGTTTCGATTTTTTAGCCTCTGGACTTAGGGGGATATTTTTAGGCCCCTTTTTAAGCTTTTTACTAAATAAAAAAGGCAAAAACATTACAAAGAAAAAAATTTTTATATAAAAAAAAATTTTTTATATAAAAAAATTAATAAAAATACAAAAAAAGCACGCAAAAAAGGTCAAAAAAATGATTATAAGTCCAGCGATTGTTTTTTTCGTTCCATCCCTAGTATCGAAACTTTAAGCTATACTTACTGAACCACCCCCCACGTAAGCCTTGCGGGCCCAATTTAAATTTAACAAGTCCCCTGTTTAACTCGGGAATTATTAAATTTAAACTATAGCCCGCTGTGGAGCCCCCAAAACCAGGAAACTTCGTCCTTAGCATGGGATTTCCAATGAAAGTCCACTCGCAGACGTCCACTTCTTCCTGCGCAAGAAAAATTCGAATTATTATTTGGAAAAAATCACACATGCAGAACTTCAAATTAATTACCTTAATATGAAAATCCACAAAAGTATTCTCGCATGATATAAGGCAAAGTGTTCCGGCATAAGATAAATTACTATTATTTGACATAAATGGCACGCGCAACATTAAACTAAATACCTTAATAGAATAATAATACCATAAAAACCTAAGCCTTGCCTTAAACCCGCTTAAAATATTGATTACTTTTAAAGGACAAAGCGTATAAGCAACCTTCTACCTTAAACATAAATAAGAAATTTATTTAGATCCTAAAAAACTCCCTCAACGAGTTACCAACCGCTTTTTCCTCTAAAATAATAAATAAAACCATAAACTAGATACCTTAATACCGCAAAGGGAATCTCAACCTTATTTTAAAATGTGCAGCGGTTTCGCCCAGAAACCGTTGCAGACGACAAAAGGGACAGACATATTCTCCGGAATATGTCCGCTCCTTTCGTCGTCTACGTCACCTCCTTCCTCCTTCTCTCTACCCCCCTTTAATTTTTGTATATAAGAGCGTGTAAGACCCACGGCTCTCTCTCTTTTTGTTCCTGTCAAGTCGCCGGCAGTCGCCCTCGGGAGAAGCCCTGCTTCCCACATTACGCGATAGTTTTGTTGTTCGCGCCGTCGTCCTTCGGGAAAGTTCGCGACGTTTTTTGTAAAATTTAAAGTTATTAAAATTTTTGTCGATTTCAACATGAGCAGAAGGTATGAATAATTTCTTTTATTGAATTCCAACGGGAGGAAGTTAATTAATTAGGCCTATCTTTACAATTCCCGTTTTTAAGACTTAACGTTGTCACGAGGTCCCCCTTAATTAAATTAGGGCTACCTAACGTCCTGTAACGGAAATCCCCCTTTTTCACGACCGGCCAGTTTAATTTTCCCCGGGGTAGACCGTTGCAAATGTTTAAAATCCTGATTACGTTCAATAATTTTAAAAGAGAGGGCTAGGACCAGTTTTTCACCTATTCCATAATTAAGCACTTTATTTATATCCTGGCGTAAATCCCTTAAACGACCAGACACTAGCGCTTCCCTTCTAAAACTAAATATAATAAAAACGATAAACTAAGTACCCTGAAATGTTTCACACGCTGTCTAAATAGTTTTCGTAAAGAGATTCCCTTTCAACGGATACAATCAAAATGTAGACCTGAATTAGAAATGGAATTGTTATGGGTTATTGACCCTATAAATGCTGCATGCCATTTTGTCAAAATTAATAGTAATTCATTCTAGAATCCAACATAAATTGTTCCTTTGAAAACAGATAATAGCTAAAATAAAATTCAAACAATTACTACAATTCAAAATTACTATCATCTTAAATGGCACAAGTACTTTAGAATAACATTAATTTCACTTCCAAATAAATCATTTAACATAACTAGAAAAATAAATATTATATCCCTATTTATACGGTTTAGGGTTAATCTTGAAATATTTATCAATTAAGGGCACAAATAATCATTTTGAATTACTTTTAAAGCGACTAAAAAAGATTGAATAGTAGGACCAAGAATAAATTCATGGTACAATTAAGTAGGAAGTTTAGCTAAGAAGATTCAGAAATATAATAAGATTAATTTCAAATAAACGTTAATCATGAATACTGTGCCATTTTACGATAAAAGACTACAGCTAAAAATCCTTAGGGCTTGCTAAAAATTAAGGATATGAAAGATTCTAATCTAATCAAAATCCTCGAACTAAACTTCTAAATTCTTTCCAAGAAGCTGTTTCGATACCGTTCAACAACTAGTAACTACACAAATAGTGCTGTTACAGTGAACACAAACTGAACTTACACTAATACTAACACCAATTTATAGGTGGCATCAAACTTTGATAAGCAAATGAAGTCCTAAATTGAGCATACTGGGTTGACGTATTAATGATATGATTGCCATTTTACCAATAATACTTAGGATATTGGCGCAAAAGTCATCTCTAAGGCTATCCTCCTTTACTGGGAGGCTAATAAAAATCATTCGTGGGTTATCAACTTCTAAAAGTATCTCGATATGACTGCTAGCTTTACAACTGCCATTAAAAACCATCCATGGACCGCTAACCGCTATCATCCATTTATTTATTAGCTAATATTAATAGAGTCTATCAAACTTGCTAAAGAAATGCAAATTGCGCCAACGGTTCACTTGATATTATAGCAAAGTTTCATGCTCAAAATACCGCAACATGGATAACTTCATGTTCACATCCCAAAGGCAGTAATTTGTACGGTTTGACTAATAAACTCGCAACCCTTATACTCTTGACATTGACAAAATTTGGAGTTTGAAAATTAGTACTTACTTTAATTACTAAGCAAGTCCTACTACTACTAAGCCTTGGCCATCATCACAGCTAAGCCTAACCTCGTGGAGGCAATTTACGAACTCGGATTTTAGCATGATTTTCGCAGATTTTCAACGCCTAATTTACATTATAATTAATGAACATACCTTTTCACTTTAAATACGATTAAAAATTATAATAAAAAAGTAATAAATTACCAAATTAGGGGTATTTTAGCCAGACTTGAGGAGAATCCTGAAACATCGACGACGAACCATCCTCGAGCAGACGACCGTGTTTTAGCCTACTCGATCACGCGGTCAACGACGTGGATCGGGTAAACCATTACCGTGTCCATTCGCTCACGCAACATTGTGCCACCATAGAGCAATATAATATGAGGTATAAAATAAATTTAAGGCCATTTATTTGAACTTATGTTTTACTCCATTAAAACTACTCCACGGAAATGGGAACTTTCCTTGCCACTGCAATGATACTTCTCAATGGAAAATACCGATAGAAACGTCAACGGTTTTTCTGGTGAAAGTACCCGTTTGCGTTTTACAATTGCAATATTCACGAGGAGTAGTTTTAATGGAGTGAAAACAAGTTTCCATTTATTGCCACCATAGAGAAATATTAAATGAGTCATAAATACATTTAAGGCAATTTATTAAAACTCTTATTAAGGTATAAAAATAGGGTATATCTCGCCTCCCTCACAGTGAAATCTGTTAAAATTTACACCAATTAAAAAACGACGAAGCAGAATTGAAGTACTACACTCGGTGGTTAATTTTGCAGTCCATCTTCTCCTATTTAGTCTGAATTACTAAGCCTTTGACTGCGCCTCACCAGGCGTCGCTTTACCTCGAATCTATGACCTACCTCACTCACTTCAAAATTACAAGCTCCAGTTTCTAAGTTACCAGTGACAAACTTATGGGGAACATATCTTATGAGCTTATGCTACTATTAAAAAGTAACTGTCCTTGACTGTTGATTATCAGTCACATAGGACTTTAAAAAAAGAACAACCAAAACACATATTTTACGTACAAATATTTGAAAATATACATTAATTTATTTAAATTAGAATAAAATACAAAAGTATTCTCAATTTTTATTTGAGAATTAGTTTGGCTAATTCCATAAACTCCGTTATTTTTGAGTTCAGTATAAATGAAGTTTCCCACATGGCTTTAATAATTAATTCAGTATTACAACTATCTGGAATTATAAAATCCGTCAGGGGTGGATTAATCCTGTAAAATGGAATCCCGGCTAAGCTACAAATAGCTTGAGTTCTTTCAACCAATCGATTTTCAGAGATGGTCATCTTGAAGAGATAAAATAAATAATATAATAGTTTGAATAAATTAAAATAATTAATGGGAAAGTTTGAATAAATTAAAATGATTAATGGCAAAGTTTGAATAAATTAAAATAATTAATGGGAAAGTTTGAATAAATTAAAATAATTAATGGGAAAGTTTGAATAAATTAAAATAATTAAAGGAAACTTTGAATAAATTAAAATAATTAAAGGAAACTTTGAATAAATTAAAATAAATGATATAATAGTTTGAATAAATTAAAATAATGAAAATAATTAATGGGAAAGTTTGAATAAATTAAAATAATTAAAATAATTAATGGGAAAGTTTGAATAAATTAAAATAATCAAAGGAAAAGTTTGAATAAATTAAAATAATTAAAGGAAAAGTTTGAATAAATTAAAATAATTAATGGCAAAGTTTGAATAAATTAAAATAATTAATGGCAAAGTTTGAATAAATTAAAATAATTAAAGGAAAAGTTTGAATAAATTAAAATAATTAAAGGAAAAGTTTGAATAAATTAAAATAATTAAAGGAAAAGTTTGAATAAATTAAAATAATTAAAGGAAAAGTTTGAATAAATTAAAATAATTAAAGGAAAAGTTTGAATAAATTAAAATAATTAATGGCAAAGTTTGAATAAATTAAAATAATTAATGGCAAAGTTTGAATAAATTAAAATAATTAATGGAAAAGTTTGAATAAATTAAAATAATTAATGGAAAAGTTTGAATAAATTAAAATAATTAATGGAAAAGTTTGAATAAATTAAAATAATTAATGGAAAAGTTTGAATAAATTAAAATAATTAATGGAAAAGTTTGAATAAATTAAAATAATTAATGGAAAAGTTTGAATAAATTAAAATAATTAATGGAAAAGTTTGAATAAATTAAAATAATTAATGGAAAAGTTTGAATAAATTAAAATAATTAATGGAAAAGTTTGAATAAATTAAAATAATTAATGGAAAAGTTTGAATAAATTAAAATAATTAATGGAAAAGTTTGAATAAATTAAAATAATTAATGGAAAAGTTTGAATAAATTAAAATAATTAATGGAAAAGTTTGAATAAATTAAAATAATTAATGGAAAAGTTTGAATAAATTAAAATAATTAATGGAAAAGTTTGAATAAATTAAAATAATTAATGGAAAAGTTTGAATAAATTAAAATAATTAATGGAAAAGTTTGAATAAATTAAAATAATTAATGGAAAAGTTTGAATAAATTAAAATAATTAATGGAAAAGTTTGAATAAATTAAAATAATTAATGGAAAAGTTTGAATAAATTAAAATAATTAATGGAAAAGTTTGAATAAATTAAAATAATTAATGGAAAAGTTTGAATAAATTAAAATAATTAATGGAAAAGTTTGAATAAATTAAAATAATTAATGGAAAAGTTTGAATAAATTAAAATAATTAATGGAAAAGTTTGAATAAATTAAAATAATTAATGGAAAAGTTTGAATAAATTAAAATAATTAATGGAAAAGTTTGAATAAATTAAAATAATTAATGGAAAAGTTTGAATAAATTAAAATAATTAATGGAAAAGTTTGAATAAATTAAAATAATTAATGGAAAAGTTTGAATAAATTAAAATAATTAATGGAAAAGTTTGAATAAATTAAAATAATTAATGGAAAAGTTTGAATAAATTAAAATAATTAATGGAAAAGTTTGAATAAATTAAAATAATTAATGGAAAAGTTTGAATAAATTAAAATAATTAATGGAAAAGTTTGAATAAATTAAAATAATTAATGGAAAAGTTTGAATAAATTAAAATAATTAATGGAAAAGTTTGAATAAATTAAAATAATTAATGGAAAAGTTTGAATAAATTAAAATAATTAATGGAAAAGTTTGAATAAATTAAAATAATTAATGGAAAAGTTTGAATAAATTAAAATAAATAATAAAATAGTTTGAATAAATTAAAATCATTCATTTTATTTTTTTCATGCATGTTTTTCCTTTTATGGAGCAGACTTATGCCTAAATGTATAAATACCTTATCAATGAAGTTTAATGGTTCCTCCCCAAAATTAATTGGATTTAGTCCACTTCCAACTGAAATCATGATATCAATCGCTTCAATTTGATCCTCTTGATTCTAATTAAAAATAAATAAAAAATCAAAATTAATATTAATATAATAACACGTTATTAAATTGAATAATAAATTAAAGAAAATAAATATAAATTACCATTGTATTTAAAGCAATATTTCGTTCCTGTATCTCCGTTAACGCATCCAAGCAAGGAAGATTAAAGGCACAATCATCCTTCAACAATGATGAATTATCCTCAATTAGAAACCTTGAACAAGCGGCTCTGGCAACTTGCCAAACTAGAACACAACACGCAATCAAATAAATTAATCAAATTTGAGGCCTAATTAACAACATTAATTTACTTGGGTAGTTATAAACTGATTCCCCAACATCATGTTGTCCTAAAACCGTTGACGGAGAGGCGTAGTTTCTAAAGCAAACAATCTCAGCGGGATTCCGCTCTTCCAATACCCCGATTAACATCAATCTAACATTCTTGATATCAGACATGAGCAAAGTTTCTCCGAACTCTTTTTGCAAGAAACGATCAAGTTTTGTTTGATCAAACTTGTCATTAACGTTGACATTAACATTGGCGTTAACGTATAATTTATCTTTTAACTTTAAAAGTAATCCTTGGCATTGTCGAACCGTTTTTCCTGTACAATTTTAAAGCATAAGTTATGATTATCCCAAGAAGTGATATCTAGTTTATTAGGGTGAAGGTATAAGATGCCTAAGTAAGTATTCGCGCGCCATAGTCCCTGCAGTCCCCCTTTCAAAATACAAGGGGGGGACGTAAAAGGAGGCCGGGCTATTTCGCAGCCTCTCTTCAGTCGGAAAATACGTCATTCGCGTAGGTCGCGCTGACGTGAGTTTTCAAGAACCAATGAGATGATTGCTGGTTGTAATTTAGAGGCGGCGGGGAGGGATTAACTCCGGACCTACTATACGTTAATTTGGACTGGAGATAAAGCTAGATTATAAATGTGGGGGCGAATTTATACCTTCTCCCTAATAAACTAGATATCACTTCTTGATTATACCTTAAAAGATGATAGGCCATAAAGAACAAATTTGATTACAAACCTAAAGCCAAAGACAGAGCCAATAAAGCTCCCATTCCCGTTCCAACAATAAAATCAAAATTGCTCGTGATACACGATCCCAATGAAGCTTCCAATGAAGAAATAATTTGAAGTGAAATAGGGGCTTTATTCCCACCACTATCAATACAAAGTACGCGGCAAAGCTTTTGTTTCGGAAGTTGTTGATTTAGTGTCGAGTTTACTACAAGATTCTTCATTGGAAGTTGCATCAAATTATTTAAAACTGTTAAGTAAAGTACGTATGTTAAGTTAAAGTGTCCAACGGTAATTAATATATAACGAATAAGCAGGGTTAGTTTTAATTACGTCTCGTTTTGCAAAGATGTAAGAGTTTTTGAGGCGCCAATCCATTACAATCTCCGATGGGCGAGCAACCGCTTGTGCAACTTGGGAAATGAGTTGAGCATCGCGAAGAACCCATGAATTGTAATATAAATAGTATCATATTCCCATTTGCGTCATTTCGTGCAGCGGCTAAATGTCTCGGTGTAAAACCTTCCATATTAAATACGTTTGCATTGGCACCAAATAGCGATAAAGCTTTAATTATGAATGGATTTCCGACCTAAACGATTAATTAAGGTTTACGTAATTGTTTTCTAATTATCAGCATAAGTTTATAAGATATGTTCCATGATAAGTATGACGTACACTACCAATACTATTCGTAATGCTACCCTGAGACTTACAGCTCGGGCTAGTTCGAGAACCAAGCAAGATTTGACCAGGGCTGTCGAGAGGGTGTTTTAATTTGGTCAGTTTCCACGGGGCCCGCACCTTCTAGGGGCCTGGGACGCTCTCTTAAAGCGGGCCCGCAATTTGCTCAATTTTCCCAGGGCCCACAAACCGAGGGGTCGGACGTTTGTCAAAATCCCGTACACTTCGTTTGAAATCTGTTTAAAATCTCTCTCGAAAATCTCGAAATCACGAAATCTCACGTCAAAATCTAAAAATCTTAAAATCTCACGTCAAAATCTAGAAATCCCTACCTTAAAATCTGAAAATCCCGAAATCCCTATTTTAAAATCTGAAAATCCCGAAATCTTCACCTAAAATCCCGAAATCTCACATTAAAATCTAGAAATCCCGAAATCTTAACGTAAAATCCCGAAATCTCATCCTAAAATATCAAAATCAGAAAATCTCCTCGAAATCCGAAAATCTCCTCGAAATCTGAAAATCTTGTTCCAAAGCCCGAAATCTCCACAAACTCTCTCGACGGCCCTGGAATTGACTACCCTCGGTTAATTTTGCAGTCCATTATCCTATTTAGTCCGACAGTGCCTCATCAGGCGTCGCTTTACCTCGAATCTATGACCTACGTCACTTCATGACGCGCTCTCAGAGTCTCAGTTACCAGTGACAAACTTATGGGGAACATATCTCATGAACTTATGTTACGAGTTAATTAACCTTAACAGCGATGTGCAAAGGAGTATCTCCATTCGCAGAAACTGAATTTGGATTTGCACCATGACTTAAAAGGCATATAACGCAATCAAGGCTGTTTTTAGTCACATTAATGTGTAACACCGTCTCTCCGGAGTAATTTTTGGCCTCAATGTTACATCCGAAACTTAATAGGGCTTCTAAGCAATTAACTTTATCGGCACAATGCAATGGAGTTCCCCCATTAACAGAGAGTTTTGTGGGATCATTTGAGAATCTCGGATTATTCTTTGAACTGTAATTAATTTAGTTAATTAATGTGGTTCAAGGGCATGAGGGTCATCTAAAATTACCGATAAACTGGAGGTAGAATGTATTGATTATTTGTGACAGGGGTAAAGTTCATATCTGCATTTGATTCTAATAGTTCAATGATACATTCGGTGTTATTGTTCATGCACGCTATTTGTAAAGGCGTAAAGCCTTCAATGTTTTTATTATTGATAACGGAAGGTGTGTCGTAGCATTGTAAGGCCTGAAATTCATTTTTTTTAAAGTAATTCAATCAATTGTTCGTTATAAAAGGCTTATAATTTAGAGGTGTGCGAGTCCTCAGTTTTAGGTTTCGAGTCCGAGTCCAAGCTCTGGAAAAGTGGGCTCGTCGAGTCCATCGAGTCCTTAAAACATGGTTTCGATTCCTAAATTCTTAATTGAGTCCAAATTTACTGGTTACATTTTTCTAACTGTTCAAAAACTGGTAGGTAAAGAAAAATGAACTCGTCCAGCCCTAAATGCGCCGGTAATTCGGACTCGTCCGGCCCTAAACGGCCCCCGTATTTCGGACTCGTCCAGCCCTAAACGGGCCCCGTATTTCGGACTCGTCCAGCCCTAAACGGCCCCGTATTTCGGACGCGTCCAGCCCTAAATGGCCCCCGTAATTCGGACTCGTCCAGCCCTAAACGTCCCCCGTAATTCGGACTCGTCCGGCCCTAAACGGCCCCCGTATTTCGGACTCGTCCAGCCCTAAACGGCCCGCGTAATTAGGACTCGTCCGGCCCTAAACGGCCCGCGTATTTCGGACTCGTCCAGCCCTAATGGCGTCGATAATTCGGACTCGTCCAGCCTTAAGGGCACCGATAATTCGGACTCGTCCAGCCCTAATGGCGCCGATAATTCGGACTCGTCCAGCCCTAATGGCCCCGGGTAATTCGGACTCGTCCGGCCCTAAACGGCCCGCGTAATTAGGACTCGTCCGGCCCTAAACGGCCCCCGTATTTCGGACTCGTCTAGCCCTAAACGGCCCCCCGTATTTCGGACTCGTCCGGCCCTAAACGGCCCCCCGTATTTCGGACTCGTCCGGCCTTAAACGGCCCCCCGTATTTCGGACTCGTCCCGCCCTAAATGGCCGCCGTATTTCGGACTCGTCCAGCCCTAATGGCGCCGAAACTCGTACTCGTCCAGCCCTAAATGGCCCTGATACTATTAGGCCTTGGCCAGGACGGGGTACCCGTTCAGAGTCTTAGAAAAACGAATTTTGAGTATGAGTCTGAGTACTCGGACTCGAACTTTTGAGTACCCGCACAGTCCTACTCATAATTATTACATTAATGATTTCTCTCGTTGTATTAGCAGCGTAATGATAAACATTATTTCCCTTATTATCTGTAGAACGAATGTTGATGTTAAAATTCATTAGGGACCTAATAACTTCAAGTCTTTTGAATTTAACAGCGATGATGATGGGAGTT
This sequence comes from Phalangium opilio, assembly GCA_019434445.1. NCBI lineage: Eukaryota > Metazoa > Arthropoda > Arachnida > Opiliones > Phalangiidae > Phalangium > Phalangium opilio. The sequence goes on from JAEQBA010001130.1 coordinate 75,266, forward strand.
TCGAGTGAATTTGGACAAACTTCATTCAGAAGACTTTGGTGTATGGAAAAAAATTATTAATTAATTTTGATTGGCCCTAATTTAAAATTAAAACATACTTCTCTAAAATATCATAACGAACGCAACTTTGCCAACCTAATGAAGCTACAATATGAGCAATTGTCCATGTTGGGTTATTTCTAACAACTTCACATAGTTCTTTTAAGTTCTTACAAATTAAAAGTTGGGGTGTGCAATTATAATAAATTGGTAAGATCTTTTTAAACAAGAAAAACTGTCTAATTGCTTCTTGTTTATCATCAACGCGAAATAAACTGAATCCTTTTACAGGTTTCTCAATCATGCTCATAGGTGCAAAGATAATTAGTTCGTAAATGATTTTCTCCAACTGCATCTTCATTTCATACAATGTTAAACAATCTTCTCGATAAACAATTTTGCTGCTTTCATAATCAACAGTTTTAACTTCCTTGACCTCAAAATTTATCTCGTCAACAGTTGGAGTTGGTTTATTTAGATTCTTAGATTTATTATTGACTTTTTTGGTGGCATTATCTATTAAAAGATTTCCTCCGAGTTTGGGTTTGTTTTTGGCGTTATCGCGTTGTTTTCTGGGAGGGTTATTTTTAACAGCATCAAGATTTACATGCAGTTGGTATTTGGCATCGTATCCCATATCCTTTAAAAGACGATGAAAAGTTCTAACAGAACCAAAATTAGGCAGACTTTCATCGGAATTAACAATTTCAAGTAGTTTTTTACAAGTTGGTATTTCGTTACGGCTTATAAAATCATAAACAACATTTTTAATACCACTTAAAGCAACTTCATCATATCTAGCTAAACGAATTTTCTTTCCAAGCATCAAATCACGTTTATTAGCGGGTTCTTTGAACTTTCCATTCAACTCTGTATGTTCTTTCTTAACCCTCCAAATTGTTTTTTCCGATACCCCAGTCATTTCAGCTGTCTTTTTAACAATTTTACAAAATGTTTCATTTGGATATGTAGCAGAGAGTGAAAAGTAAACATTCATAATTGTTTGACGAGCGGCAACACTAAGTGCTTTGCCTTTCTTATGACGTTTGAATTCCTTAGGAATATTTGCAAGCCCACCCCCTAGAAAATCAACTGCGCTGTTGCACTGTTTATTTTTGGTTCCTACCTTCATAGTTTGATTGTTCTGCGACATGGTGGATTATTATAGTAATAATAATAATAATAATTATAATAATTAACTTAGTTGATGGACACACATTTCCTCTTGTCGCGAATCGGGCCGCGAACGCAAATCACCGTCCCTAAGGAGTCCTTAGTAAGGACACCACCAAAAGTTCAAAACACAGGAAAAGCTAACCAAGGCTTAGCGAACCACCCTTAAAAACTAACACCATTACACGATACTGATGTTAAAACTCACGATTCCGTTTAAACAATATATAAACTAGTAAAATTAATCTTTAATTCCCTTTTATACTAAAAAAAAAGATAATTTAACTTAATTCATTTGTTGAAATCGACACGGTCTTTTAGTTTTAAGTGACTGACAGTCAAAACTGGCTGCAACAGGCTCACACAAGTTCAGTTCAGTTCACATAAAGGTCAGGCTTACCTTTCAGTGTGTGCTGGTGCTTTAACCGGTTGAAGCATTTTTCTAGGAGGCGCCAAATTTAAATATGAAGCTTGGGTCTTGTGAGATTTAATTTTACGCGAATCACCATATCCACTATAGGAAGAATGAAATGGTCATTGTGAAAATAAAGTTTCTGGTATAAATAATATCAAAATCAAAAATAAAACCTAGGTAATCATACTTACAGAAATCTTGTAAAGTCTCAGCCTTTCATGTGCTAAGCCTAACTAACGAAAATATTTTTTTAAAATTACAACTGAATCCAAAAGAACAACTCATACTTTAAAAACAAACTTTTTATTGTTTGAGCACAACAATTTCTTATACCTATACTCAATTTGAGTAAAATTTTCTCATATACACATTTTTTGTCGGTAAATTATTATCTCTTGGAGATGGATTTCTTCGTTTTCTTTCAAAATATACTTTTTTGTTTTCTAATATTTGTTGGAGAAAGGTTTTTTATACACAGGTCAACACATATATAATAAATTTACGTTTAAATGCCTTTGGTTTGTAGCTATATAACATTTATAATTTTATATATATTAAATTCAGAACGTCATGGTTTTAGGCTTAGTAACTTTCCTGATATGACTATATTTAAGGTGGGGTTTACAATTTGATCGTTTTGGGGAATGGGCAGTACATAAAAGAAAAATTAATTTATAAAAGTGAATCATTAAGATAATTAAAGTTAATTTATATAAAATTAATAATTGGTCCTGTTTAATTATAATGGGAATGCAGTGAAAGGGTTTTATATTATTGTTTTTTTGTCGCCATTTTGTTTTTTAGATCTAAGCCTATTTTTTAACAAATAAAATAATATTTGTTAGTAGGAACTCCATCGACTAGTTTTACACACACCAACATAGATAAAACAACGAAAACAATCGGTTTACCCATTTTTTTTATGTACATTTAGTAATATACGATAATTTAAAATTAGGCTTAACAAATGGCTTAATTTTACAAGATTCATCATTAAGCCTAACACCCACTTAACATGAAATCAGGCTTAATAAACGTCTAGCCAAGGCTAAACCCATCTTTAGACGAATTCCAATTAAGCCTAAATTATAATTATCGTTAATTAAAACCAATATTCTCTTTAAAATCCCTGTAAAATTAATTGAGTTGAAGTTCACTGAACGAACCCACAAAGGCCCTAAGCCTTGGCCCCTTTTTTAAAAAAAAAAAACAAATGACAGTTTTGACTGAGGTGTTGGTAGATATTAATTAATTAATTACTCAGAAAAAAATTAAAACTCCAGCCTTTTCTGGACGGTTTTACCTACAACGCTGCCCGTTTAATTTAATATCCGTCGCGCGAATTAGGTCGTTTCAAATTTCCAAAATAAACCTTATTAACCAATAAGTAATTCGCAGGAACGTTATGTGATAGCTCCCCGCAGCGGCTTTCGGAGCGGGCATTTTCGATAAACTCACTTCATCGAAGATCGTTAGTGAAATTAATTAAGGATCTGTATAAATCAGTACTTCATCGGGTCTTTTGCCACGCAAACAATCCCTGACGGTAGCTAAAACAATATTAAGTCGACGATCCAAAGACAATAAATGAGGTTCAGTCAACACCGGGTTAATGGGGTCAGAAAGCATGGATTCTCTCATCAGTTCGCTCAATTTTTTGGGCCCGTTATGAATTTCCAATAGTCGACGTAAAGTCGATTGACGTAGCAGACAACACTGAGATAATGGCGCCAAAATCGACAGTTCATCGTGGTGGGCCTTGCCAAACCTTTATTGAATAAAAAAAAATTTTGAACTCATTTAAATTTTAATGAGTTTTCTTTTCTGCATGCCTATATAAGTTGGTTGGAGATACGGAAGGGAAAGGTTTAGGAACGTTTTATTTCCTGCATGCGCATTAAGACTTATCTATAATAGATGAAAATTCTCAGAAAACTTAATTTGCTAAGCCTAAATTGAAATATTTTCAAAGTAAAAGTAACAACTTAAAAGTAATGTTTTTCTTGTGTTACCGCACTAGAATGTTAAATTTAACCAGAACTAATGCCGTGAAACTATTTTCAAGCCTTTGCCAGAAAAAAAGCATAAGATATGTTCCATTTCTTCGAGTCTAATCCTGAGACACGTACTCGCGGCCATCGCCAAAAACTTCGAAAGCCACGTGCGCGTACCCGGTATTCTTTGCAACACTTTACATACAGGGTATTGAATGACTGGAATGGGCTTCCTATCGCTACCCTTGCCCTTCCGGGGCGAAACTCATTTCGCACTGCCGTAACGGCGCTATTTGACTCTTAATTCAGGCTATACCGAATTTGATCTGCCGTATTAACAATATTTTTCTTTATATATAATTTCATATTTGTAGTTTTTTCATTTAATTTTTTTTATTTCTTGTTGTAATCCTTCACACTTTACCGACGAGGGAGGTTGTACATAAGCCCATGGCTTCACGACCCTTTACCTCATGTCTCTCAAATAAATAAAATAAATAAATAAATAAGTTTGTCACAGATTACTGGGAGCTTGTCATGAAGTGAAGTAGGTGAAACGTCATAGATTCTCATAAAGCGACGCCTGGTGAGGCGCTGTGAACAGACTAAATAGGAAGATGGGACTGCAAAACCGAGTGTAGTCAATTCTCGCGTCTTTCTCAAACTAGCTCTCAGTGAGTCTCTAATATTACGAAGTAGTGTCATACTTATGGAAAATATCTTATAAACTTATGATATACCGAATAAATATGGTCATGTCTATTAGGTCTACTATGGTCATGAAACTACGAAAATATGTCTTGAAAAATCCACGCAAATGTTTTATCGAGTTTCATTCGGTTTCATTAGCCTTTAAAAACAAATGGCTTAGCTTTCATACTTCCATATAATAAACTTCTGTCAAAATTCTTATTTCTATATTCGTATTATATGGTTTCAAATTTCGTTAAATTTACTTTGAAAATAATCCTTAATGTCAAAACATTCAATTATAGAGCAACTTAGAGTCCCTCAATCTCAATTTGAAAATTTCCAAGATGCTATTACGGTATAATTTGAAAAAGAACTCTCTCTCTCTCTCAAAATTGGAGCATTAGATTCTATCATCAAAACTCAAAATATATTCCAAAATAAGAATCATTAAAATAAATAAAACTAAGACTAAGAACCTCTCTGGTTTCATTAAATTAAAGATCCAATAATTCTTCAAGCGTACTATTTCAAGTTTTCAACCAAACAGCGAAATAAACCCATGAGACAAAAGTGTATAATAAATTGGCTCCAATAAGTAAAGAACGATTATATAGACTCTAGAGTAAAGATAAAATAGTAAGGTAAACAGTACCATAGCGATTCTACAGACATAGGGTGTTTCTGATAAGTCTGCCTTCCATAAATTAAGGGAGACTGTGTTCTTTGGGAAATCGATTTTGAGTCGAAAATGTAGTAACTTCTATCGCCTCCATTTTGTTTACCACAAGGGACACTGTTTTCAAGTTAAGATTTCACTCAGTGTTTTAGGGATGACCCCTTAATTAAATTAGAAATCATTGTCATAATCGGTTTCTTAATTAAATTTAAAGGGGTCATCCGTAAAATACTTTGACCAATCTTAACTCGAAAACAGTGTCCCTTGTGGGCAAACAAAATGGCGATAGAAGTTACGACATTTTCGACTCAAAATAGATTTCCCAAAGAACACCGTCTCCCTTAATATGGCAGACTTATCAGAAACACCCTATGCCTGTATTGAACTGAGACTAATATTTATAAACTTATGGTAGGTACTTAATGAGACATCCGAGTCGCCGTTTCCCTAAAAATATCCCTTTAAGCCTTGGTTGGAATTTCCCTTACCTAATCATTTTAAAACAAGGGATTTAATTTTAGTTTGGTACGGGCTATTACAAACTCAACTCAAATTGGCCCCGGATTTTCCAATTTTCCAAGAAACGCGTTCAATAATATCAGCAAATATCTCACGATTTAATTACGAAACTGGGCCAATTAAAATTTAATTAACGATTCCGAAATGGCGCAGTTTTACCCGCAAGCAATTCGATAAACTAATCGGGGAAAATTTCAAGATAGATTTAGAAAATGGATTCGGAATATGTATAAGAATATTAGCATTATATTAGAAATACAGATTATTTTACAGATTTAATTAGTCGTGATTAGAGCTAGCATTATTCAATTAAATTAAATTGAATGTTAAAATTCCATCGATTCTGATAAATCAGGGATTATCTGTGTTCAGCAGAAACAACATTTTTACAGGGGCCATAGGATTAACTTGGGAATTTTTAACCCTAATTTTGAAGACCCATTCACGCAACAGAATCTTTGCGTCATATTGCTTTCCGTTTTAAGACTCCTTGATAATAAAATCAGGGATAGATTTAATTTTGGAAGTAGGAATAGAGAACAGAGTAATCTGGGCGCGCATCATAGTCCCGGACTCCCTTCAACGGGACTGGAGGGGGGGGGGGAGTATGAAAGAAGAGGCGGGCGGGTCATAGCGACAGAGGTAAAAAGGAATTACGTATTTTTTGCCGTCCCCGTCAGCAACGCCATCAAAACGTAGTGAGCCAATAAGATAATTTAAACTTTTCGTTACGTGTTGGAGGGAGGGGCTCTATACTGGGTGGTCTATGAGTCGGACTGAAGTAAATACTAACCGTTCTCCATTCCTACTTCTAAAATTAAATCTATCCCTGGTAAAATAAAAGCGAACTCACCCTCTGCCATTATCTAAGTGCATGGCAAAGCTGTTGTTGCCGTATATCTTGAAATATTCGTAGTGATGTCTGTCCATATTTCCTGACAGGAGAAAAATTAAATATCATCAAATGCCAACTCCACTTTTTATCATTTTTATTATTATTTTTTTTGGACGATGGCAAAATCCATAAGTAACATAAAGACCTATAAGTAACTGTTAAACCAATTCAGACGTCCGAATTCTAATTTAATTTAGAAGATATGATTTGAAAGGGCTTGAAGACGGCGATAACGTGACCCTGAAGTGAACCAAAACTTACACTCACAAAAACCTAACCTCAAAAATAAACCAAACTCTAAAAAACCCTTACCAAACCAAACCTAACCTAACATACCATCAATAATTCGGGTTAATTTAGCAAATGTTGGCACCTGTGACGTCCCTAGCATGCTGGCTAATATTCCATATATAAAATTGCTCTCTGACCAAAGGTTCAAATACTTGGTATACATATGAATGTGGCGTTACTTATGAAGGAGTTATATTAAGGTTTGAACTTACCCGTCAAAAAGTCAAAAACGGATAAGTCCATGAGATCGGGCAATCTTCGTCCTTCGTCGTAAGGTGGCGTTCTCCGGACAACGCTGCAATAGGAATCGTCAAGTTCCCAAGCGGCTTTTCGTCTCTTGTGATAAGATCGCCTCCAGGGATGACGGACAGCTTTCCGGGCTGCCAAACTTTTAGGTGGAAGAAAAGCGGAGAAACTTCCTTCCAAAACATCCGGGTTGCCGCATACCGCGTGCGCCGTGTCGCAGTAATAAAGGCACTGCCCGTGGAAACATAAATTGTTCGCTAGAACCAAAATATAAATATAAAACAATATGTGTGAAAAACAATATGTAAACATAAGATAAGTTTTCCACAAGGTTGTAAATTCTGGTTATAAACTCGACCATATACTTTTGAAGTGATTGAAGTAGGTCATAGATTCGAAGTAAAGCGACATGCGTCGGGTTTTGGCGCTGTCAAAGGCTTAGTAATGCAGACTTAAATAGGAGCTAGATGGAATGGTCCTGCAGAATTATAATTAACCACCGGGTGTAGTACTTCAATTCTCGCTTCCGTCGTTCTCGAACTAGTTATCTCGAGCTGTAACTCTCTAGCATTACGAAGCATAGGTAGTGTCATACTTATGATGTAACGTATCTTATAAACTTATGTTAGGATAGTACTCAAGTATGGCTAACAAAACTGCATAGAAATTACAATGGGATAAATGGGGCGCAATGACTCCAATTAGCTGTATGTATTCCTGTGTTTGTTTAAAGACATACAGCTCAATCTGCCTGTCTGGGGCTAACAGACAGCGCTTAGCTTGCAAACGTGACTAAGATCAATAAAATATTAACTAATTTTCCATTGGCAGGCTCGAATCCGGCGACCCAAGCTAATTAATTGCTTATATCTTTTTTAATATAGATACAGATTTGCAATATTCATAAATTTTTACGCTTTTCCGAATTAAAAAGGAAAAAAATCTATCATAATTATTTCTAATAGACCATTCCATTAATTCCAGTGTAAGAGAAACACAACAGGAGCGAGGCAGGTCGCCTTCTTCCGTTATTTCCCTACCGCCAAGAAGCGAAAGTACCGCTAGAGGCAGGTAGCGAACTCGGGCTCCGTCTGACCAAGAAGTCATATCTTGTTTACTAGGGAGAAGGTATAAGATGCCTTAGTATTCGCGCGAGGCCATAGTCCTGCAGTTTCCCTTTCAAAATATAAAGGGGGACGTAAAAGGAGGCCGGGCTATTTCGCAGCCTCTCCTCAGTCGGAAAATACAATTCATTTTCGTCATTGACGTGAGTTTTCAAGAACCAATGAGATGATTGCTGGTTGTAATTTAGAGGCGGCGGGGATTAACTCCGGACCTACTATACGTTTGGACTGGAGATAAAGCAGGAAATGTGCGGGCGAATTTATACTTTCTCCCTAATAAACTAGATATCACTTCTTAGTCTGACGTTACCTCTTGGTTAGCGCCAGGGGAAGTAAAGTAACATAAGAGTATGGCCTACCTCCCACCTGTGTGTTGGGTTTCTCTACAAGTAATTACTGGTTACTGGAATGCTCCATAAACTAACACGTTTTTCTGCTATTACGATTTTACTTTCAGTTATAGCTTTCTGGGCGCAATTAGGCTTAACGACATTTAAACAGAAAGAGAGAAAAAAAAAACGTAGTAATGTTTCTTGCAATTCCAAGTTTCAATTCCGGACTTTTCGAACCCATTTAACTATTTTACGCGCGATTAACTTAAAAGTCCAATTTCGGCGAATTCTATTAAAAATCCTTTAAGACTTTTAACTTTTAAAATTTCTAAAAGCTACTCCAATGGGAAAACACTTTTAAAACATAGAAATGAACGAAAATATTTTTACTTTGAAGATGGTTCAGTGAAATAATATAAACAAAAATCAATCTCAAGTTTAAACATACAATATCGAAAAGATTAACTAATGAATGCATAAATCTACTTGGAATTATTGTGTACCCAGCCATTTTCCCTCAACGTATCCAGACAGCTTTTTTGTGGGAAGAGGTAGCAACTAATCATTATATATGACGAATTTCACCTCGCGAATTAATTATATATCTCGCTGCCTGTTGCATCTTGCGCAAGGCACGCCTGATCTCGCGTTGTTACTAACCAATGAAATCGCCGTTAGAAAGACCTCAGAATTATTAATAGACGTGACGTCGCTATAGTAGGTTCTCAAGCCCCGCCCACAAAACCCGCATAGAAATTAACATGGGAGGTATATGGGGGTACACAATTATTCCTATTAACTGTATGCATTCCTAATACTCTATACATGTACATGTATATCTTTGCATATATTGTTTTGCTAGTCTACCTTTATACTATGGGTCAATTGAAAATTTAAAATTCTCGTAACATCTATTCTGGAAATACATAGCCTCATAACATTACAACCTTTGAATGAACCAAAACTCGTATAACAACATCTCATTTCAATAAGGAAACTGTTCATTCTAAGTCTGAAACTAAGTGAACTCCCATATGCGAGCGGTATAGTCCCCAATAAGGCAGGTTTGGCGCAGCCAGTTTTATATGCAAATTTTTAGGGAAAAGCGCTAACTCGCTCTAGGGAAAAGGGCTAAATAATTCAGCAAGGCCCCTTTTCTAGGTGCCTTTCCTTCACGCCAACATTTTCCCCAAATCCCACCTCGATTTTCACTTCTAGAAAAGTGCTTTTCATCGCCCAGTGCATTGCGTTCAGGGGGTTTTAAAGTAAACACGTATAGTTCAATAGTTGTTCAGTATTTAGAAATAGCGATCCTGTGAAGTTTATTTACTGACGCCTATCATAACTCGTGTAGATTTCAAGCGATTTCTATGAAATTTTGTGCACACGTTTATTATTATTAATACTAAAACGGTTGGAATTTTGGTTATTATAAACAGCCATTTTGAAAAATGGCGGCCATAAAAGTAAGGACGTTTACTTTCTGACGCCATAACTGATGTAGATTTCAACCGATTCCAAAGAAAATTTGTATACATGTTTATTAGATATTACTTTAAAAGTTTAGAAAAGTTGGTCTTAATAAACGGCCATCTTGGAAAATGGCGGCCATAAATGTGAGGGAATATCACCTGACGCGATAACTGGCGTAAATTTCAAACAATTTCAATGAAAATTTGTATACATGTTCATTAGATATTACTTTAAAACTTCAGAAAATTTCGTATTAATAAACGGCCATCTTGAAAAATGGCGGCCAGAAGTCTTATGAATGGCGTAATTTTACAAAGATTCCAATGAAATTTTTGTATACTAGTTCACCATAACCATAAGTTTATAAGATATGTTTCATAAGTATGATACTACCTATATTTCGTAATGCTAGAGATTTACAGCTCGACATAATTCGAGAGCGAGAATTGAAGTCCTACACTCGGTGGTTAATTTTGCAGGACTTCCATCTAGCTCCTATTTAGAATGCATTACTAAGCCTTTGACAGCAGCGCCTCACGAGGCGTATGTCGCTTTATGTCAAGCTCCAGTTTATAACCAGTGACAAACTTATATGGAACATATCTTATGAACTTATGTTCTAACCTATACTAAAGCTGCAGAAACGTTGGTTATTATGCACGACAGGAATACATACAGCTACTAGGAATTATTGAAAATGGAAGCTTAGCAATTATCACTGTTCGACAAAACTTTTGCCTTACACGGCTACTTTAAAACTGGCGGAGAAGTTGAGAAGCCAAAACTTTCCTCCCGAGGCGATAAATAAAATAACATTAAAAATTCCTTGGCTTAAGGTTAGGCTCTCATCCCCTAGGCTTTCCCAGACTCAAAAGGCTCTTAAAAATAAAAGGTCGACTAGATTGAAATTTAAACGTTTCACCAAAATATTCGGTTTCTCCAGTAAGAATTAAAACTTACAAAGAAATAGAAAAATATTTGATTTAATTTAATAGACTTTTGAGTTTGGTCCTTTGGGAATCATATTTTTAATTTTTGGCAATTAGAGATTTTATTTTATTGCCTTATTAAAGGGACTTTTAAGAAGACATCGGCGGGGGAAATACGTCACAGGCACCACGTGACGTCAAGATACAAAGACTCCACATGGAACGGAGTGGGACTGTACGCCTATAGTCTTTATTTTTTCGCCTGATTGCAGTGCCTATTACCCAAGTGGTTATTTTTCGAAATAAAACCAAGTTAGTTTCTTTGAAAAACGCCTTTATTTAGTCACGTGCCTCTGACGTATAAGCCTCTTCGATGTAAGAAAGGGGTAGGCAACCCTCAGTAATAATCGAGACAGTTAATTATAAATTAGATCAGAAGTATATAATACTTCTCTTCGAGAGAAGTGTACCACCACAAAGCGGCCAGAGTAATTGTAACATGATTCTTCCCAACATCAGAATTAACATTTATTATAGCAAGGTAGTTCCCCTTCATCATTACTCCATTAGCGCTGCTTAACTATTGCCAATTGAATCGCATGTATGCGCTTGTGGTCATTTTTGTCCCATCCACGTCAAGACAATCAAGGTTTGTGCAGATTAATTGATTACTGAGGATTTAGTAAATACCAAACAGTAATTTTAGAATTCACCCTAGAATTAGGTTTGATGAGAGGGAGAGCAAATAAAAAGGGTTCCCTCGACTGGGAAGAATCATGTTACACAACGAAAGTATTAAGAGGATACAGAGTCTCATCCTTCTTCTATTATCCCCTTCTGACAAAATTAAACACTAAAACAATCCATAAACGGGTTTTTATACGACTATATTCTGAGGCTTAAAAAGGAATAAATTCATCAGGAAAAGCTCTCAGACGCAATTACGATGAAAATGGCAAACAAAGGAGGCGTCGTATAGAACGCGGCGTGATGGTAGACTGTGATTTTTGCTTTCAACCAGACATAACAGACAGGAACCAGGGATATTAGATGTTTTAAGAGGGATGAGTAGCTCGAGCCTTTTCACGTACAGTCCGAGGCGACTTCGGCAGAGGTCTAAAACGTGCACCGTGGTGCTTTCCCCCTTTCAGGGACAAATAGACCCCACCAACAAATGTTTTCAATTTGTTAAACGGCACAGATCTCGTTCTCAGGTTTCGAGGCGAGAAAGGGATGATAACCTGATTGGCTTGATTTTGCCATGCGCTGAACCTGTTTTACCCCAAGAGTCAGACTCTAATCCAATCAGAATTTAAATAAGAGATTTATTTTCGTCGCTCAACGACAGATGGTACTAGAGTCAACTTTGTTAGTCACGAGATCCTATCCCTTAAATGGAGACGAGACCAAGCCAACTTGTTTATTTGTTGATTGGGCCTATTGAAGTCGTATTCACAGTATTCCTCGACCATTTTTTTGCGTCCCACCGGACCTAACCTGTTCCTATCAGATTTCGCATCCCCCCATCAGATTTTGCCTTGAATGGTACTCCGGTAGACGGTCCTACTGCGCATGACCCGCCGATAACGCTCCCACAATTTCCCTCTCCCTTCGAATCCCTCTTAAAACATCTAATATCCCTGCAGGAACTTTGGGAAAAGCCAACATAATGGATTTAAACACGAAAAAGAGCAAAAAGTAAAACAAAAAAGAAAAACTTACCGGGCGATATAAAAAATGTTTTGACAATATCATTCTCGGCGATGGCGAATATTTCTGACGTCATATTGAGACGACGTCCAATGGAAGGTGCCACTCGACGGAAACCTAATATCCTGTCAAGAAAACGTGACGTTGTTATTAAATGAATTTCCTTTTCATAATTTTGTGTTTTTTTATTTATTTGTTTCCTAAACTGACAACAGTTTTCGAGCAAAATGGATCTATAATGACCATTACAATGAATTTCTCAGATAGGCCTAGTAAATATTTAGGCCTAAGTTCCAAGAAATGAGATTTAAAATGGAATTTCACTCTAATACATAGTTTTCAGACTAGGAAGGCTGATACCCTTTATTCAGGGAGGAAAGGCTACTTGGGGGTCAAAGTGCAGCACCGAGAAGCCTCGCCTCGCCTCCTGGCTGGTGTAAAGGGTGTCAATACTCCTAGTCTGAAAACTATGTATGATAGAAAGTATTTAAATTCCTATTTGATATTAATAAATTAATTTAGGTTCATTCCAAGCTGCAACCCATCCCTTTTGGAAAATATGAATTTATATTAAAATTTGATATATTTCATAATTGAATCGCTTGGAAATTTAATTTCGTGAATGGTGCGACGTGAATTGAAGATTAAAATGTGAATATATAGTTCCTTAACTGCTCGCGCTTCAGGATGGCTAGTAATTTGTTATTACATCATCTCAGGTGGTTATTATTTTAAATACACAAGATTCTAATTTGTATTTTGGTCTAGACAAACGCAACACTGAAAAAAATTTCCCATTATTTTAAGCATTGAAAACAGAATACTTGAAAACTATGTTCAATTATCCAGATTTCTTAAGGGCCATTCAGACTAAACTAAAGTTTTACGTTGAAGTCGCTTAATTAGACACGTGTCAACCAACGATTACGTAAAAGACTGGCGGATTTAGTTTGAAATTATTAAATTTCGTGATGGTACTACCTCGTTAGCGCACCTTTCTTTAGCCATAGCCCATAGCTCACTGGATCATGCCTCATTACTGAAGCGTGATCGAGTAAGCTATGTACGCTTTAGCAGACGATATTATGAAAAGTTTTAGGATTCTTGGCAAGCGCGGTATTTGTTTATCATTTTGGATGAGCAGCTATTTTAGTATTCAAAAGACTTTGTTTGAAAAATCACCATATAATTTTAAGTCGTCTGCTCTCACGATGACGTCTGAACAGGGGAATGAACGTACGGCAACGCAACCGAAACGAAAATGAAGAGGAGACCGACGGGAACGTCTGAAGGGGCATTTAGAGGGTTATTAACGTACCCGTGTATTACAATCTTAATAATTCCTTTTATGGTCTAAAAATGACCAACAACACGAAAGAAAGAAAAACATATTGGGCAGCATAAAGTGGAAAATCTTGTTATAAGTCTTATACAACGTAGATATTGATTTATACAGTATTTTCTTGGTAGCTATATCTTAAGGTTTTCTTCATCTATCTTTTGTATTAGAAGTTATGACGTTTGAGGTCCCTATTTTTTTCAAAGCACAAAGTCATTTGTTCAAAAGAGGCCCGCAGTTACTTCTGACCCCTTATATACCTTCTTTCCTAGTTAAGTTGTCAGTGGGTACCTGTACCTTATTCTTACAACGCAAAAATATTTACCAGGAATACATACTTCTAATTAGAATTATTGTGTCCCAGCCATTTTCACTAGACGTATCTAATCAGTTTTTTTATGGGAAGAGGAAGATAGACTAATCATTATGTATGACGAATTTTACCTAACCAGGAGTAGATTTAATTTTAGAAGCAGGAATGGAGAACAGAGTAATGTGGTCGCGCGTCAAAGTCCCGGACCCCCTTCCCTGGGACGGAGGGGGGTATGAAAGAAGAGGCGGACGGGTCATAGCGACAGAGGTAAAAAGAAATTACGCATTTTTCGCGGCCGTCCCCGTCAGCAACGTCATCAAAACGTAGTTTAAGTGAGCCATGCAATAAGATAATTTAAACTTTTCGTTACGTGTTGGAGAGAGGGGCTCTATACTGGGTGGTCTATGAGTCGGAATGAAGTAAATACTAATTAGCCGTTCTCCATTCCTACTTCTAAAATTAAATCTATCCCTGACCTAACGAATAATCTAAGTTCTCAATGCCGGATCACGAAACTCGTAGAGAAATAAACAGAATTATTCCTATTAGTTGTATGCATTCCTGGGAGGGAAAAAAGGCTGACATTTTCAGGAAATACATGATTGACAGGAAACAAGAATTTTTTTTTCTATTCTTCCTTCTTTCATCTGGGAAGCAATATATCTTCGTCATTGGTTTATATAGACTTTCTTTTATATTTCTTATGTTTCTTTTTTTTAGTTAATTGTTGAAACTTCTAAGGATTGATAACTTGATATATTGTATATTTATAATTAATAAGAACTCTTACAACAATAGCACCGATGGGAGCTATAGCTTAATCTCTCCAATTATTGAAACTTTTAAAATCCTACCGGCCATTATTTCAAAAACCCATAATAAACTATTTTGATTCATTAAAACCCTTCTAAATATTATTTTGATTAATTAAAACACTTCTAAATATTATTTTGATTAATTAAAACACTTCTAAATATTATTTTGATTAATTAAAACACTTCTAAATATTATTTTGATTAATTAAAACCCTTCTAAATATTATTTTGATTAATTAAAACACTTCCAAATATTATTTTGATTCATTAAAGCCCTTCTAAATATTATTTTGATTCATTAAAGCCCTTCTAAATATTATTTTGATTAATTAAAACCCTTCTAAATATTATTTTGATTAATTAAAACCCATTTAAAAATTATTTCATTTATTTAAACCATTCTGAATCTTATTACTGCTTAATTTAATAATTAAATACCTTTCTAACCCTTATGTTAATTATTAAGTACCCTTCTAACATGGGATTATGTAATTCTAAGCTTGATCTGAGTCTCTGAGACGATTAAGAGATGGCATGCTATTTGTTTTAGAATTAAGTTAACAAGTGTCAATATTAATATTACTTAATGAAAAGTTTTCTCGTTTTAATTATTAAATACCCTTATTTTAATTGAGAAAATTCTTTTATCTATTAAAAACTCTTCGAACATTATTAATAGCACTTCTTAGAGCACTTCAAAATAATTACCACTCTCCCTATAACCTTTATTCAAAGTTTCCTTCGCTATCTTCTTAAGCCTAATTCAATCTTTGCTAAGCCTAACGAAGCTGATCCTTGAAGTCTTGGACAGCTCTTAGTAATAAGAAAATTTTTTAGGGTTCTTTTTGCCGTCAAACCACTCACTCTTATGTGCCGCTTTCTAAGGTTACTTCACAGTTTTGTGGACGCAAAAAAGAAGTCCTAAATCGTTTCAAAGAAAATAAAGTCTTAAGTGGTCATTGAGAGTTAAGACTTGCTTTTTTCCTTCTTTCCTAGACCCTAAGCCTTGGTTCGTTTACTCTTTACGCTTAGCTAGGTCTATTTCTTTGCGAGGATACTCTTGGGCCCTCTCAACGATACCTCTTTGTACTTTAGTTTTAAAATTTCGCTTTGGATCAAGTGGTTTTATGACCATTTTTTTAGTTTTTTTTCTTCAAAATTTTCTTCGATATAGAAAATTGCTTTGGTCTTAAGCCTTGGCCAGATATCCTACCAGCGTCATTTTTTGAAATATTAAACTCAAATTCCAACGGTCGTTCTATAATTCATATCTTACTCCGTATATTTCGCGCGCGGGAAAAACTGTGTTTAGTTTTAGAACTACGTGTACCTTGTCAAGGCTAAAATGGATGGAAGTTTCTAAGCTATTATAAAACTTCCATGGATGAAGGCCTATTTTTAGAATTGATATATTATAGACCTAACGTTTATTAACCCTTGTTCCACATAAAAAACCAGAAGTCCAGTACCTGAAGCTACACACATTAGAGATCTATTAGGCCTTGCACATCAATTTTGTTACTTGAGCCTACTTTTAGTCGTTAACCCTAATTTGAAAAATAAGGTTAAAATTTAAAATAAATCACGTGTCGTAACGTTTCTCGCGCCATCAAAACTTAGAGCGCCAAAATTTAAAGGCGACAGGCGTTTTCTTACACGGTTTGGGTCATTTCAGCTAAGCCTACTTTAAGGAGTTAAGCCTAATTTTAAAAATAGGGTTAAAATTTAAAAAAAAATCACGTGTCGTAACGTTTCTCATGCCATCAAAACTTAGAGCGCCAAAATTTAAAGGCGACAGGCGTTTTCTTACACGGTTTGGGTCATTTCAGCTAAGCCTACTTTAAGGCGTTAAGCCTAATTTTAAAAATAGGGTTAAAATTTAAAAAAAAAATCACGTGTCGTAACGTTTCTCGCGCCATCCAAACTTAGAGCGCCAATATTTAAAAGTTATAGACTGTTTCGGTAATTCAGATAAGCCTACTTTTAGACGTTAGGCCTAATTTGAAAAATAGGGTTACATTTTTCTCGTGCCATCCAAACAACTCGTGCCAAAATCAAAAAGCGCTACACGTTTCTACATCAATTTCAAAAACTATCTCTATTACTAAAAATGTAGTGTTGGACTTCTGTTGCTATTTATAATGGAATGATGCAGTTTAAGCCTAAAAGACAAGCACTATGGGAGTCTAAGCGACATAGGAAATCATATTTTAAAAGCAGAAGATCCGAAGCAATTTTTTTTTTTGCTATACCACGGTAACGTAGAATTTAATGGTATTTTTATGTAGATATTTTCCTCTTTTATTTTTGAAACTTTTCTCATATTTCTTGTTAATAATATATTCTTTGGGAGCTTGGCACGCTAAGCCTAGGCCTAAATATATCTTCTTCTTATACAAAACTTAAACAAATTGCAAATTCTTTGCCTCTCTCAATATATATTTTTGAATTTTGAAATTTAAACGAGTTTGAAAATGCATTCGTAAACACGAATATAGCAATACTTTTAACTTTAAAGATATATGTTTGTTAATCATAGAAAGTTAACTTAATTGAACTCATATTTTCTTTTATATTTATCTTAGAAACATAATTATAATTTGCAATATTCATTATTATTATTATTGGAATTAAAAATAAACATTAAAGCAAGTTATTTTCTTAAAAACAAGGACTAGTGCTTTAGTGGCGTCCGCTAAACCGAGCCTCTTACCCCTACGGGATTGGTTGAATTCTCACAGGCTGTTAGAGGTAAAGGGGTCTGTGTAGCAGACGCCACTAAACAAATGGCGGATGGCGCAGTAGTCCTTGATTTTTTTAAAAAACTCATTAAATGCTAATTATTTTGTAATAAGAGTTCATTTACTTATTTTTAATATTTAATTCCTTTTATGTTCAGAAAAAGTCCGTTCTTCTAAGGTTATAATGTTTAGAAACTGGATCTTTTCCTTTAAAGTCTAGAATATGCAAATTTAAGTCCCAACACATTTGAACCTTTCAAACTCGGAATATTTTAAATAAAATTTTCGTGACAAAACCCACAAAAGTGGATTTTTAGAGCTAAAACTTTGAATTGCATCATATTTCGGGTTTTGTTTTTTTTTTCTCCTTCTCTCGCTTGTCAACTGGTTGAAATTTGATTCGCTTTTGACACAAAGAGGTCACTCTTTCTTTCAAAAAAAAAAAAAGAGAACAAAGCAACTCAAAACGGAAATAAAAAACTTCTAAATGCAAAGCTTTAAAAAGAAAACCCAGCAAGAAATCACTTTTTCAGATCTATCAAAGGTATATAGAAAAAACAAAAAGTAAGGCATAGAGTAAGAAGAGCGTACGCGACAATCACGTGACTAACGTGGCCTCTTCGCCAACGAAATGCTTTACTGCCCCTTTGCGGTAAACTATGGGAAAACTATCGTAACTAGCGCGGGAAAACCGAATTGCATTTACCATGCAACACCAGGTTTTTATACTACTATGAAATCTGCAAGAAGCAATTAAAGTATTTTAACGCATTAAAAGATCAATTAGAACTCAAAAGCCGAATTGGCTACATTTCTTTGGGGGGGGAAGAGAAATTAAACGAAGATAATAATATTATACATGGAGCTAATAGAATTAAAGACGCATCCTAGTGTACCTTACTTTCTGTTATTTTTATTTGCCTTTGGTGCTACTGAGTGTTATGCGGTGTTATGGCACTATGACGTCCATATTTAGGCTTACTAGTCTGCCTTTAAGGATCGAAAAAAGGCTCAAAGTGCGGAGGGAGGCTCGAAAAGCGTAGAGCGAATCCACTTATGGATGGAAAAGTCATTTCTAACGAAGTAGAAGTGACGTTTTATATGCCGACGTTAGGACAAGTAAGGAATACGTAATAAAATAAAGCTACTTAAAGTGATGGTGAAACTGAACCTGAAGTTGAAACCATCACTACGGAAATTGACAGAAAAATAGCGTATTTATAGAAGTTAGTTTGAAGGGCACGTAGACCCACTTTTCAGTGTTAATTTCAAATTAGGCTTAACGAATGTAAATTCATGTGAAATCTTGAAGGAGAGAGAGATGGAGTGGAAACCCCATACCTATAACGTTGCCTCTGTACCCTACCCACCAACGGAACGGTACCGAAGTCCTCCCAGCATCCTCAGTTGCGTTTAGGTGGGGTCGTACAGTACGAAATTGTACGTAAGGACGCCCCCTACGTCTTAAAAATAGAAGCTAGTTCTGATACAAATAAAATGGCGCTAGACGGCAGCACTAAACAAAAGTCCTCTTCCGAAGGGTAGGGGGCGTACGCAAGGTACACTGGGAGAGTTTCAGTGCATCATTTCGACTCCATCTTACCTTATTTCCCCCTGAATGTTTCTAGCCCCAATTTATTTATGAATAATATTAAAAAGTCAACAAGGAAAGTTACTAAAAATACCTTCAGGCATTTCACTGTCCCTTAAAATTAAATCAAAACTTTTTAAAAACCAGCGTCGTAAGCGTAAAATCCGTCAAGAAATTCTAAAGAACGGGAAACGAGCTCGAATTTGGCCAAGCGAAAATCAAGGAGTCAGAAGAACTAGTGTTATATACGGCGTTAGGCTTAAGGACCAACGTCCACGCGTCGCTAAGCCTCGGCCTCCTTTTTTCGTAAGCATAAATTCTACACATACACCACACCGTTACGCGAAAAATTGTTAAAGAGGAGAAGCAAGAAGAAGAAGAAAAAAAAAGGAAAGAATATGGGAATATTTTCTCCTTACCTGTCTAGATGAAAAGCGGCGATCTCGCTGACGTGACGCTCAAAATCTACGAAGTAAAAATGGTTTGGATCCGTTCCCTTTTCACGAGGAAATCTGACAAAAACGAAAAGAAAGAAAAAAACGAAACAGGATCGTATATTTTAGTTTCAGTAAACGTTACCATTCACATGATATCAAATCGAAAGTAAATTAAAAGACAGAGTTATCAAAACTAAATAATCTATATCCAGCCATACATACAGCTAATAGGAATATTATTGTGTAGTCAGCAATTTTCTCAACGACGAAGTTTACCTCTAGAATTAATAATCTATCTCTCTACCAACTGTAATGAATCCCAGTTAGAATTATGACCCAGACTTGCCAACAAAACCACCCGTTTACAAATTAACATGGGTAATATATGAGGACGCAATCATTCCTATAAACTGTATGTATTCCTGACCCAACCAATATAGAATTGCCAGATTTTATGCCAGTTTCATAATTACTCGACTTTTACAATCGTTTTAAAAATTAAATGACTTTTCCTGATACTATACAACTAATATTAGATAAAAAAATCATACATCATGAAAATAATCAACACCAACAACTATATTATTTTCATTTTCAAAATCCCTGATTTTTTAAAGGTACCTTCCAACTAATTTTAAATAAAAATTTCTTTGAACTCCAAAAAAGAAAAATTTAAAATAAAAATAAAAATTGACGCCTAATAGCTGGCTTTTCCCTGAACACCAGTGTTTGGCAGGAACAACATTTCTACAGGGGCTCATAGGATTAGCATGGAGTGAATTTCCCCTAAATGTCGGCTTTGCCCACACAGTTATAATGTTTTAATTCAGAGGTTTCAGGAAATTTAAAATTTAAAGGATTACTTAAACAACTCAATAAGCATATTATATACCAGGAAAAAGTTTATAAAATCATCTTTCTTTTGAAGTATGAGTTTAAGTACGAATATTTTTTTTCCGGCAAAATCTGCCGACAGGAGGCGCCATTAACCTACCCACTAATACTTATGTAGAGAAAATTGATAAACATCCGATAAAACTAGAAAATTGGGGCGAATTTCTTCAGTTTAATATACTTTTTCGGAAGGAACGAAAAGGGTAATAAAGCTCTCCATTTTCAAAGTTTACTTTTTTATTCCTACCAAGGTTTTGAAATAAATAGGCATGGGACTTCCTGTGTAGACAGCGATAAGGCCATTTCCTACATAACCAACCCGTTTTTGTAGGCCTGATGCTATAGATTTATCGTTTTATAATGGAAAGAAGGCGGTTTTTAAAGCTTAATTTAAAGTTTTACCGTCACTCGGTGGGTGGGTGCATACCCAATGCCAATGATCCTCCAAATGGGACCCACGCATCGTTCTGGGGATAACCATAGACCGCTCGCGTTGCCTACGCACTAATACTTCTAAACGCATGCACTTTCTTTTATTTCTATTTGTCATTGTTAAGACCAGAAGTGTATAATAGTTCTCTTTTTGAGAGAAGTGTACCACCACAAAGCGGCCGGGGTAATTGTAGCATGATTCTTCCGAACATCATCAGAATTTACATTTATTATAGCAAGGTTACTAAACCGAATCACGCACATACGCCATGTAAATAGATAGTTTTCACACATGTAGGATTCATACCATTTAAACCAGGAGTCCAGGCTACCTGGAGGACAGAAGCAGACGGGTTTTTGTCCTCCAGGTAGCCCAGCCTCCTGGTGTAAATGGTATGAATTCTCCATGTGTGAAAACTTTCTATAGTTCCCTCATCATTACTCTATTAGGGCTTAACTATTTGCCAAGGCGCATACGCTTGTGCGTTTTGTCCCATCACGTCAAGACAATCAAGGTTTGTGCAGGGTTAATTGATTGCTGAGGATTTAGTAAATACCAAACAGTAATTTTAGAATTCACCCTAGCACGGTGCGATTGTTATATACCCATCTGAATTAAGTTTGATAAGCGGGAGAGCAAATTAACAAAAAGGGCTCCCTAGCCTGAGAAGAATCATGTAATTTCATAACTAAAGTATTAAGAGGATACAGAGTGTAACACTTCTTCTATTATCCCCTTCTGTTAATACGAACTAGAGAAATATTTCAATATCTGCATATCTATCATGCAGATCTTTCAACGCGTCCCTGCATGCCCACGATATAGTAATTTCGGATCGTGAGAAGAAAGAGATTGGTTGGGCAATTGCCCACCCTGCACCACCTCTTGATCGAAGCTCTTTCAATTTATTCCACCATATCCCGGTCAATTTGAAGGTGAGGCGCCTGTATACAGGGTGTTTCTGATAATAAGTCTGCCATACCATAAATTAAGAAGGGGATGTTTGTTCTTTGGGAAATCCATCGATTTTGAGTCGAAAATGTAAGTAACTTCTATCGCCTCCATTTTGTTTACCACAAGGGACAATGCTGTTTTCGAGTTAAGATTGCATCCAGAGTATTTTACGGATGACCCCCTTATATTTAATTAAGAAACTGATTTTGATAAGTGTTTTAGGGATGACCCCTTAATTAAATTAAATTAGAAATAATTGTCTAAATCAGTTTCTTAATTAAATATAAGGGGGTCATCCGTAAAATACTCTGGATGCAATCTTAACTCGAAAACAGCATTGTCCCTTGTGGTAAACAAAATGGAGGCGATAGAAGTATAGAACATTTTCGACTCAAAATCGATTCCCCAAAGAACAAACACTGCCCCTTAATTTATTTATGGCAGACTTATCAGAAACACCCTGCATATCACCCAGCTCTGGTCCATTATTTGACAACCCACTTTGGCCAAGGGAGCTAGCACTTTCATCGTGCAAAAGTATATTGTGTTTAGCGAGCGTTCCTGAAAAGCGGACCAACCATACCCTAAGTCTTAAGACGCTTGGTTGCTTGGTACTAGACTAGGCTAGTGACACCCCGTGTTATTTCCATGGTGAACTTCATACTGTCAAAGGTAGAGAGTTGCCGTTGCTTCATAGTAGTACCATGCTGATAGATATTGATCTGGACTGGGATTGGGAGAATGCTGTACTTTACGACTAGCAAGAAGGATCTATCAAATGGAGATGCCAAATTGGTTAATGGGTTCATCGGAAGTATACCGGAAGTGTACTGTGTGATATTGTTTAGGAAGTGAAATAGAAAGTTAGACTTTGCCTTTACTTCCGGTTTTATTTTTTAGGGGGGAGGGGGTCTTGGCATATCGTTGAAGCCTCCGAGGTTAAAAGAGTATGTGGTATCGCGGTCGCTGATTGGTTTAAGTTTCCCATGGAGGCTTTATTTTATTTTAAGAAATGAGTGTTAAGCTCAGCATGCGACTTCTTTTGAAACAAAATTTTGTTCACAAATGCTTTTTATATCCAATATCACGTAAAACTTTGTTTAAATCGGCGGCCATTTTAAAAATGGCGGCTCAATTACTTAAATCCGATTTTTTTTAAACCAGCTATGAAACAGTCATTAATTTCAACCAATTTGACTAAAATTTTCCATACAAATGTTCATTATCTCCTAAAGTACAGCTGTAAACGTTTTAGTTTAAATTAGCGGCCATCTTGCAAAATGGCATCTCAAATACTTAAGATCATATTTTATTTTCTAATCCGCTACTAAATCCTCAATGCTTTACAAAGGTTTATTATGCCCTATAAAGTACAGCTATAAACGTTTTAGTTTAAATCGGCTACCATCTTTTAAAATGGCTCCTCGAACACCAAAGTTCTTATTTTATTTTTTTCTAATCCACTACTAAATCCTCTAAGCTTTATATTTGAAGCCATTAGTCCCTTACCTACATTCAAACCCCGGTCTCCTTTTAGTACGTTCGAGTAACTTAAGTGATAGAACGACGAAGAAGATTCGATGTAGAAAATTTTCTCATCCTATTGTGTTTGTGTCATTTGCTGTTAAAATTACTCCCCCTTTACCACCACCCAGCAACCCAAATAGTTTCCAAACTGCCGAATTATCCCGCGTCGAGTAATCGTTATTGCTTCACTCACTACTCGCCCTTCCTCGAGTCTATATAGGAGGAGTTCAGGTTCAGTCTGGAAGGTTTAATTTTAGGTCGCCATTTGGAACTTTAATAGATTACTGGAATACAATAAGTTGGGGAGGGGGAGGGAATATTGTTTATTTTTGTTTATTTCTTGAGATGAAAGATGGAATGATCGATTCTTCATGTACAGGGTGTTCTTCCCAAAAGGGAAAGGATGGTTCTATGGGAAATCATTGATCAATTTTGAGAGTCGAAAATGTAACTCTATGCTTCTATTCTATGACCAGCCGATTTTGAATGTCCCATAACACATTGGAAGAGTGTTTTATTGATGATCCCTTAATTAAATTAGAAATGATTGTCTAAATAAGTTTCTCTCTTAAATTTAAGGGGTCGTCCCTAAAATACTCCAATCATAAGTTGTCAACGATGGGTAAAATGTCGACTCAAATCGACTGTACTTAGGTATTACCACCCATTTTGGGACTCCTGTATAATGAACACGGTTTTGGAATTATGATCTGATTAGTGTTTTAGGGATGACCCCTTAAATTAAATTTAATTAGAAATCATTGTCTTAATCAGTTTCTTAATTCATTCGTAAAATACTCTTTCTTGCAATCTTAACTCGAAAACAGCATTGTCCCTTTGAGCAAACAAAATGGATATATAGAAGTATGGAACATTTTCGACTCAAAATCGATGGATTTCCCAAAGAACAAACATCCCCTTCTTAATTTATGCCATCACCAGACTTATCAGAAACACCCTGTATATATTTTTCTATTCAGTTGAATTTTGAAACAACGCGGCACTCGACCCGGGCCGCTCAATTCTTGATTTTGATTTTCATCATTTAAACAAAGTTTGAATTGAAATAACCTGCAGTTCCCAATGGATTTTACGACCCAATTCTGATTGTCTTCTAAACATTAAAGCGACTGAAATGCTTCAATAAATTCATCTACTCGTATATACATAATTAATAAACACTAGGATACTTTCTCAAAAGAAGAGTCGTACGTTTTAAAGAACTTTTCTTTTTCATTCGAAGAACGTATAAAATAATTCAAATTATAATTAGCTAGTAACAAGCATAAGTTCATAAGATATGTTTCATAATAAGTTTGTAAAGTCTGGTAACTTAGAAACTGGAGCTTGTAATTTAGAAGTGATTGAGGTAGGTCATAGATTCGAGGTAAAGCGACGTACGCCTGGTGCATGAGGCGCTGCTGTCAAAGGCCTAATTAGTAATGCAGACTAAATAAGAATATGGAAGGCCTGGAAAATTAACACCCTGTATTATTCCTTAAAGTCTCCGTAACTTCAAAAGCACACACTGATTTAAGAATCTCACGATTTTATAAATCTCCGGTTTTATAACAAATAGCACGGTGCAGTGACCTACCATCTATCATTAACACACTTAACCTGCTACAAGGAGCAAAAAAGTCATTAAATTTTACATATTATCAGCCCCTCCCATAATCAAATGGAGAATAGGGGATGAGAAGTTTTAGAGCAACGGTGGTGCGCTGATTTCAGTAAGTTAACGTAATAGATCCTTTTCAAAGGCGGCCGCCTGTCCCAGTATGTCTGCTTAATATGAGCATAACAAAGACGTTAGAAAAGGCTTTAAAGTTACCAGTCCTGCAACCAAATTTGGATGGTCCGTATTGTTTGAAGCAATATCTTAATTAAATGCATCTTTGTTGACAAACATACCCATCAATCAATTTAAGACAACAAGGTGCAAGGTCAACACAGCAGACTCTATTTTACCCCCGACTTTTTAAACGGGTCTATTGCTGACATATCTGCTTTAATAAAGACATAAGTTTATAAGATATGTTACATGATAAGTGTGACGATACCTATGCAGTTCGTAATGCTACCTGGAGACTTACAGCTCGAGATAACTAGTTCGAGAACGACGGAAGCGAGAATTGAAGTACTACACACTGTGGTTAATTTTGCAGGACTTCCATCTAGCTCCTATTTAGTCTGCATTACTAAGCCTTTGACAGCGTCAAAACCAGGCGTACATCGCTTTTAATACCTCGAATCTATGACCTACGTCACTCACTTCAAAATTACAGGCTCCAGTTTGTAACCAATGACAAACTAATGGAACTTATCTTATGAACTTCTGGCTCGAGAACGACAAGCGAGAGTTGAAGTCCTACACTCGGATGGTTAATTTTGCTGGACTTCCATCTAGCTCCTATTTAGTCTGCATTACTAAGCCTTTGACAGCGCAAAAACCAGGCGTACATCGCTTTTAATGCCTCGAATCTATGACCTACGTCACTACAAAATTACAGGCTCCAGTTTGTATAACCAGTGACAAACTTATGGGGAACATCTCTTATGAACTTATGGTAATATCAAGCAGACGGCAACTACCTTCTGAAAAAGTCTATTAAAAGATCCTCATCTCTATTCCAAAATTCATGGTAACTACCGTCACCCTAGCAATTCCCACAGAGTATTATATAATTCAACACACAATATATTAGCAGAATTAAACATCCAAAAAAAAACCGGGGGTCTTTTCAAACAACGCCCTCTAAAAAAAGGCACGCACTTCCTATAAGTCCCGAACCCGACTTAATAAATTAATAAGCTCGGTACTATATGGTACAGGCAGAAAACGTGGTGTTAAACGGCGTAAAACTTGAGTATACTCACTCGATCAGGGTATAGTGAGCAAATTCCCCCATTCGGTCTTGATAAGTTAAAAGCTATTGGCTTACCTGCCTACCTGCCTTCTCGAATATCGTCAAATCAATTAGTAAATTGTCACGGAATAGTTTTCTGTTCATTTATAACAAAGGGAACTTTATACAATGTGTTTCCTGATAGGTCAGTCCCAAATTAAGGGGGATATGTTCTATGGGAAATCAATTTTGAGTCGGAAATGTTCCATACTTCTATGACCGATTTTGACCAGTAAGGGATATTTTTTATGTTTGGATTGGAGTATTTTACGGATGACCCCTTAAATTTAGTTAAGAAACTGATTTAGACAATAATTTCTAATTTAATTTAATTAAGGGGTCAGTCGTAATGCACTCCAAACAACTTGATTAGGGCAAGATGCAATATCTAGTTTACTATAGGGAGAAGGTATAAGATGCCTAAGTATTCGCGCGTCATAGTCCCAGTCCCCCTTTCAAAATATAAGGGGGGGGCGTAAAAGGAGGCCGGGCTATTTCGCCTGGCTCTCCTCAGTCGGAAAATGCGTAATTTTCGTCATTTGCGACGCGCTGACGTGAGTTTGCAAGAACCAATGAGATGCTGGTTCTAATTTAGAGGCGGCGGGGATTAACTCCGGACCTACTGTACGTTTGGATTGGAGATAAAGCTGAAAATGTGGGGGCGAATTTATACCTTCTCCCTAATAAACTAGATATCACTTCTTGCTAATATTGATGTGTTACTACTCTGAAAACATAATATGAATTCTAGGAATTTCTTGACGTTGGAAACTAACGAACTTTATAGCCTTTCTAAAATACGTGAAAGGTCAATTAATCGAATCATAAACTGAAAACGGCATAATATATTTGCAGTAAACCAAAGTACCGTAACGAACTCCCTACGCGTGCAGTCTAGCCAAAATTACTCGAAATTCTGGTAAACAAGCTTTGCACGCTGCAGTTAAACCCAAAACCAATCAGATTTCCAAGTATGCACGTTCAACCAAAAGCGATAACTCTAAATTATCCCGCTCAAACACGGGAAGGCTAACTATAGAGTCATATAGTTCCCGAGACCATAGTGGGCGAGGCACAAATTCAACCATTTAACACGCAAAAGTTGTTCGAAAAGACGAAAATCTTTTTCAGGTTGGCATAGAACTTTCATTTATAAATTTCCTGACTTTTCCAGGATCTCCCTGATGTTCAAAAATGTTCCCATGGCCATTGTGGGCATGGATATAATACCAAAGGCGCAAATTCAATCTAAACAGGAAACATTGTTTGAAAACCTTTTTCAGATTGTCATAGATGTTTCATTTAATTCCCTGACTTTTCCAGGAACTCCCTGATGTTTTAAAGTCACTTTTCTTGATCAATAGACAATTCTCTAGCGCCAAAATGCAAGGTAAGATTCTCAAGCCCGGCCCACAAAACTCGCATAAACATTAACATGTGATATATGGGCTTACAATGATTCCTAGTAGCTGTAAATATTCCTGGTACTATACTTCACCGAACCAGCGTGAGATTCCTGACTATCTTTGGAATTCCCATGGCCTATATAAACTCGCAAACATTATAGGGATATTAGTAAAACACTTATAGACCATTCCGACAAACAAGTGGCTCTAACTTCAGTCCATTTTATGTTAATGTAGTTATTCGCCTATAGGAGACACCAGTGTAATGTTATAATTACATAATGCACTAGTTTTCCGGTGAGATTGTACATGGTTAGCTTAACGTCGTCAATCGGCGCGGTTCATCCGCTAAATAGCTTCAATACCTCCGAATCTAAACCTCATTAACATATTATATAAGATATGCATTAAACAGAGCGGATGTTTTGGTTCCGGGAGAGAGGTCGGACAAAAGCTTTCAACCGCTATCCAAAACAGACTGAAAAACTGGTAGTTCAGTTCTATTCAGATAATTTCACTGATTTTCGAGAAAAAAAATATATTTTTATATTTTTACTGACCATCCCCCTTCCAAATAACATTTTCATTTATTTCCACCCTTTTAAATAACATTTTCACTTATTTCCCCCTTTTAAATAACATTTTCACTTATTTCCCTCTTTTAAATAACATTTTCACTTATTTCCCCTTAAAAATAACATTTTCACTGATTTCCCCCTTCCAAATAACATTTTCACTGATTTCCCCCTTCCAAATAACATTTTCACTGATTTCCCCCTTCCAAATAACATTTTCACTGATTTCTGTGATTTCCCCTTCCAAATAACATTTTCACTGATCCCAAAAAAAATATAACTTTTTAACTGATCCCTAAAAATAACATTTTAACTGCTGTTCAGAAATAAAATAACATTTTCACTGACTTTCCAAAAAAAAATAAGTATGAATTTCCCTGCGTTTATTTTGCTCTAAACCAGATTCCATGTCTTCCCTGCTAAAATAGTATGACAACTGTAGCAGAAAATGGGTGTTGATTAAAAATTAGCGTGTATCCATCCTCCCGTAAACAAAACCTTCTAAAGACTAGCTTCCACTACGGGAAACACATCGTTGTAACTCATCTAGGTTCCGGTTAAAATCCGAGAATCTCAGCTAGTCCCGCTTGTATTAGGCTATAATAACCGAACGATCAATTTAATGTTACGCTTGGACACACTACCACAATTTGAAGAGGGTCTCCAATACTTCTGTAATACTGACAAGTGACCTTTGGTTCGTACAAGAAGCAGTTTGGACTCCCGACTGACTATCTTAGCTTAAAGACGGCGGTGTTTTCAAATCTGGATGGTAGGTAGGTTGGTTGTATGGTTGAATAGCGGGTAGTGTCGTTTAATAAAGCCATTGAATTAATACGTTTGCTTAAGGAAGGAAAGGAAAAGTTGTGTACTTTGGGATAATCAAGCGCGATATCATTTTAAATTTTAAAGTAACTTTTTAAAGTTTTATATGAGCTTAAAATATTAAGGAGACGCAAGGCCTGCTCAGACGAGACAAATCTTGATTCAATTATAGATGAGTTAACTCAGCAAAAATTGGTCAGTGATCAATTTTTAATTTAATTTAGTGTTTCAACTTGTCCACTAGTTTACTCGTCTCAACTCAAGTTGATTCATCTAATTGAATCAAAAAGTTGTTTCGTCTGAAAAGGCCTTAAAGTAAACAAATCCAATTTATTCCAGATGCGTGTACCAAGGCTTAACGAGCGTTTATTTTTATTTTTAAACTGAAAAATCTGCATGGGTAAAGTTTATGGGTTGTCGACTGCTTCAGAGTCAAAAATAATGAAAAGTCTCAACTGACTATAGTTATGATTGGGAGTGTTTTACAGAGGACCTCTTCATTTTATGAAATAATCTAAGAGACAATTCTAGTTATAGTGGTAAAACACTACTTCAATGTTCAATCATAACTTGTGCATCCCTTATGGGACATTCAAAATCGGCTGGTCATAGAAGTATAGACGTTTCATTTACGATCCTTAAAATTGATGATTTCCCATAGAACCATCAATCTCACTAACTGTACTTTTGTCCTATAATTACCTTCCCTTTTGGAAAACACCCTGTATACTTTTACAGGCTGACTTGCGAGCTATCTTAAGACAAAAGCCAGAAATCACTAATGAGAAGCTTCGAGTTATTAGCCTAACTAGAAAAGTTTATAATTAGTTTACTATAGTCTATAGTAGGTAAACTATAAAAATAGACCAATGGAATAGAACTAATTTAGAAAAAGGTTCGGAGCCAATTTTCTTTTCATTCTTTTGTATTTGGCCAAGAAGTGATATCTAGTTTATTAGGGAGAAGGTTTAAATTCGCGCCACATTTCTAGCTTTATCTTCAGTCCAAGCGTATAGTAGGTCTGGAGTTAATCCCCGCCGCCTCTAAATTACAACCAGCGTCTCATTAGTTCTTGAAAACTCACGTCAGCACGACGCGAATGAGGAAAATTACAGTCATATTTTCCGACTGAGGAGAGGCGAAATAGACCGGCCTCCCTTTACGTCCCACCCCCTTGTATTTTGAAAGGGCGACTGGGACTATGGCCTTGCGCGAATATTTAGGCATCTTACACCTTCTCCCTAATAAACTAGATATCACTTCTTGATTTGGCCAAAGGCAAGTTGTTTTAATTAGGCTAATTGTCATACAAAAACCTTATTGGTTTTTACGGAGGCGGTATAGCTGACCCGATGATTGTTCATTACTGGGTAGACTAATTATCGGTTGGGTAGAAAGAATTAATCCCGAACGTTATACTGATGGAAAGGTCAAAGGTTATATAAAGGTTTAGTGGTTTTCGTGTCTATAGAAATTTCAGGATAATCCTGCACAAGAGGGAATGTGATTATCTTGAAAGATTTGTAAAGTTTATACATAAAAAAGTTATGGTTTATTATAAAAAAATAATATGGACCTAACTTGGAACAGCTGTAATTTGGAACACTTTTCTTTTCAAATCATCATAACTTGAGTTTGGGAGCTTGGAATGAATATTTTAAGGGCTCATTTTGAAGATTGAAAATCCCTCTATCCATAAAACACGGCCACAAGATTCTATCATAAAATCCAGCGAAGGTACAACCATAAATAGGCAACCTAATATTTTTCATAATAATACTAAACTTCCTGTATTGGTCTTTAGTTCACTTTACTAAATTATTTGGTAATGAAATTCTGACTTTCCAAAAAAAGTGTTCCAAGATAGGGTTATACTGACCATATATAAGACTAGCAGCAAAGGCATACGGCCAGTCTGTTCGTTTTTATTACTTTTAGGGCTGCCATTTTTAAAGATGGCGGCAAATCGAAACTCAAAAGTCATAAAACCCGTCTATAGGATATATATAGGAGACCTGTGTATTAAATATTGAAGAAATCGCTTGAAACGCGAGATAACGTTATTCTATAAAGAAGGTTTAGGTTACATTTCTGGCGGCCATTTTTCAAGATGGAGGCTGATTTTAAAAATCTTTCTTAGCACGTACCTACAACTTAAGAGTAACGTCCCTGGAAAATTTTAGCCTTCTAGATAAAGCGGTTTGGACTGGGCGTTGATTATCAGTCAGCCCAACGCCAGTCAGTCTGGATTTTGACTTACATATGAAACTCGTGCTTTAAATTCAAACCTCAAACATTATCTTGGCTAGTTTAAGTAATTTCTCAAAAAAATAAAAGAGATTCATAATTAAGTGAACTACAAGCTTGAATGAAAATAACTCAAGAAAAGATAAACACCGGTGACCGGACATTCATAAACTCTCACATTTATTATTAAAGACGACCCCAATTTCTCAGTGTAGCTGCAGAAGTAACTAGTTGGTTCGTTTTCGTCCCAAATTTCCCAGGAGGTTACAAAAGCTCAAGCAGAATGAACGAAGTTACATTTGTGTTTTAAGTCCTTCCACGTTTTGAAGAGAGTAACCAAGAGAAAACCAACTGAAATAAATCTTTGCCCGCTCTCTCTCTCTCTCTCTCTCTCTCTCTCTCTCTCTCTCTCTCTCTCTCTCTCTCTCTCTTTCTTTTAAAACTTCATCAAGTCTTTCTCCTTTTTTAAAAACAATGTGGTGAAAGAAAAAAGGGAGGTTTTAAAGGTTTCTATTGCCTTGGAGAAATTAATTATGAAAAGCTCAAGTTTGTTACGGTGATAAAATGAAAAGAAATGATAAGTTCTATGTCGACTTTAATTGAGAAATTAATTTAAAAATTAATAACTTAACTATCAGTCCATAAAACTAATTTTATATTCCTACATCTGCGTGATCCTTTCTTTAACATTGATTGTCCTTAGAAATTTGGGGAAAATGTGTCACCACCAAAGAGGCATAGATCGTGTAATGGGAAATTCTGGGAATTATGGAAACTCCTCATTTGATTCTTCCAATCGATATATAGCTAGCTTGTTATCGAAGCAATTTTTTCCACCCACGTCGATTCGGTTTTTGGGACTGAAGAAAAAGGGCATTTATCTTTTTCGACCATTTCTATCTCAAACAACACCTTTTCGGTTCCCCCGAAAAACTGATGATGGTTTTCTTTTACCGGATAAAATTGAGAGATCAATACAACAAGTTGATCAAGACCTTAATCACGTAGCGGCAGAGCGAAACAAAAGCTATTAAAAGACAATCAGTGAAAAGAATACGGTATGGATATAAAACTGTCTGAAAGGATTTCACTTTTTCCTCTTGAAAAACCTAAGCCTTTGTCCGTGAGAAATTTATTATTGTATTGATTAGGCTTAGCAACAAGGATTTATTGTTATTTATCTTTTTTGGTCGTTAAAAATCAATTAGAGAAAAACAAATAATTTTTATCTGGAAAACTTTACCTTAAGCCTATTTTTGATTCGATATTTAAGAACCAAAATGAGATAAGGGTTAAGTTTTCCCGCCCAACATTAAAAATAAAAATAAAATTAAAACAACCCCAGACTAGGCCAACTTCAACACAAACAACCTTCCAACAACGCACCTCTATGCTTAAACGTTGGAAGAAACTAAAATCTGCGCAATTGTCATACCTAAACTTCTAAAACTTTGACCAATCATTTTTTATTTCCACCCCAAAAATGTCTTCCTATTTTAACGATTCGTTGATTTTTCTTTTTAAAAAGAACTCCTCAGAGGTTTTTTTTTCTTTTTTTCTTTTGGGAGTTTTCATCCAGTCTTTGAACCATGATTGAGCATATTGGACTTGCGAGGAGCAAATAGTATTTCACCATAAGCCTATCATGTTCTCTATAAGAATATGAGTCGAAAGGATCTTTGCTAAGAGCTCAATGCCAATATCGAAGTTTTATTGGAAACGATACCGATTTTAACCGATTATATAAATTCGTCGAGACAACCGAATATTCAACTAAATGAAATTGATATCGAACGATTTTTTACCTATAATCAACTGATTTTAAACTGATTTTAAACCGACTTAAAACCGATTCTTACCGACTTTAAACCGATTTCTACCCATTACTAACCGATTTTTACCAATTATTAACCGATTTTTACCCATTACTAACCGATTTTTACCAATTATTAACCGATTTTTACCCATTACTAACCGATTTTTACCAATTATTAACCGATTTTTACCCATTACTAACCGATTTTTACCCATTACTAACCGATTTTTACCAATTATTAACCGATTTTAAAAAAATTACAAACCAATTTTTACCGATTATCAACCGATTGTCAACCGAAAAATCGGCAAATTAAGTTTGAATCGATATATCGGTTAAAGTGACATCGTTCACCGATACTGACATCATATCGGTTTGTTCCCATCACTAATCCTATACCTCGTGCATACGTGGTTTTTGAATCAACAAAATGCCTTGCCCAGTTTTCCTAAACCCCATGAGAGTCGATACTATAAGCCCTACGGCAGACCCATACTTATGAACTAAAGGTTTATGACTTCACATAAAGTAGAAATCTTTCTTTCTGGGGGTTTTCTAGTAAGTTATATGGAAACCCATCGAGTATATTTGGGGCTGATTTTTCCTACGGGTCGCCTTACATCGACAGTTAAATTGCTTCCTAGGAAAAGAAACACATTCCAGAATATAAGGCAGTATACAGTGGCAAACCATACTAGGAAACGCTTTTTACAGCGATTTTCCGATTTCCCAGAAAATATGTGAGCTTCTGCTCCTTTATAGGTAAGAGAACTGTTACATACGCGACTCTATAAAGTGTGATTTGACGTTTTAACGATTTTTGGGGTCCAGATTAACTCGTGAATTTATTCGACTATCCAATGAATATTTATCTACAACTTCAAGTTGATTCCTGAAAATTCTACAAAGTCACTATACAGTGGTTATAAGTTTAAGTAGAACTTATTAATAAGTCTGTGCGCGTGGTTTTAAAGTTCGTCTGCTAGGAATTTAGGCGGCATAGGTTTCATTTTAACGTTTGGATTACTGGGCCTTTACCATTACTGAAATTTGTACCACCAATATACAAAAAAGCAATTGCAATAAATTTTGGCATAAGTTCATAAGATATGTTACCCATAAGTTTGTAAATTCTGGTTACAAACTGGAGCTTGTAACTTTGAAGTGAGAGAGGTAGGTCATAGATTCGAGGTAAAGCGACATACGCCTGGTTTTGGCGCTGCTGTCAAAGGCTTAGTAATGCAGACTAAATAGGAGCTAGATGGAAGTCCTGCAAAATTAATTAACCCACCGAGTGTAGTACTTCAATTCTCGCTTCCGTCGTTCTCCCTCGAACTAGTTATCTCGAGCTGTAAGTCTCTAGGATTACGAAGTGTATAGGTAGTGTCATACTTATCATGTAACATATCTTATAAACTTATGCCTCAGGCTGAAACGTAAAACCGTTAAAAATTTGGCGATTCAAAGTTCGCAACTAGTTTTAGTGAAGTTTAAAGTTTCGGACAATTTCATATTTAACAAAACTTACTAATTATGTCAGCTTAATTTTTCACATTTTCAAATATTAAAAACAATTAAAACCTTATAGTAGTCGAAGTTAAACGCTTCATTAAGATTAGGGAGAAGCTACCATTCAGGGGAAACAGACCCGCTGTTAATCCTATGGCCCCTGTAGAAATGTTGTTGCTGCCGCACACCAGTGTTTACAGAGAAGCTAAGTTTCAGGGGAGAGCATAGACTCCACAGTCTTTTAGAATATATTTTCACGGGAGCTTAGAGGTAGATAAGTCTAGCGCGAATATCAAATTTCTGGCAGAGATTCCAAAAATTCCTTTAAAGCTCGGATGCAGAAATGACCCCCATCAAGATAAAATAAAACTGACCTCATTGGCTTGAAAAGAGCTTGACCAGCATTCTCGAAATCAATGACCAATTTTAACTGAGTTCCTCCTTCTTTCTGAGCTGGAAGAAAAAGAAAGATAAATTACGCATCAGTAAATTTCACGTAGAAAATTATAAAGTTATTAAATCACAATCTCTTTTTACGCTAAGCCTTGGTCAAAACTTTATCAACATTCTTTACAAACAAACCCAAGAATTCTGTACTTCATCTTGACAAGATTATTACACTTTAGGTCATTCAAATGTTAGGTCATACAGTAGCCTAAAACCTTAAACTTTTGCAAAGAAAGTTTCATCAACTAATTATACAATACTGTATCTGTTTAACTTTGAAACGCTAAGCCTCGGTCAAAACTTGATTAAGAAACAAACTCAAGATAACACTATAAACTTTAGGTAATTCTAATCTAGGCGTAAATAAGCCTAAAACCTTAAGCCTTTGCAAAGAAAGTTTCATCAACAAGACAACAAATTATAAAATACTGTAACTGTTACTGTTTAACTTTGAAACGCTAAGCCTCGGCCAAAACTTTATCAAGATTCTTTAGAAACAAACCCAAGATAACACTTCAGCTTTAGATTATTCAAATGTAGGCCTAAAAAAGTCTAAATCCTTAAGACTTTGCAATGAAAGTTTTATCAACAAATTATAAAATACTGTAACTATTTAACTTTGAAACGCTAAGCCTCGGTTAAAACTTTATCAAGATTTTTAAAGAAACAAACCCAACCAAGGCACCAAGATAACACTACCAGCTTCAAGCTCATTCAAATGCAAATACAAGTTTAAAATCTTAAGTCTTTCTAAGAAAAGTTTTAACTTTTCTCAAGAAACTTTATATTTCTAAGAGAGTTTTGGGGTTTGTTTACCATTATGTTAAAGTAGATATTTTACTACCTATATAATATACAATAAGAGTAGAGGTACTATATAGAGGCTATTAAGAGAAACGGAAGTAGTCCATTTTCGGTTGAAGGGGAAAACCGGAAGTAGCTAGGAAGGGTATTGAACGAAAACACGTGATCACCCGGAAACTTCCGGAATATATTCAGGCACGCGATACCTAAGGTTGACTAGCTTTTACTGTCATATAAAGCTTCTTTTAGTTAAAGTGAGTCGAGATAAATTATGTTTTGAATGATTTGGCTTTAACAAAATACTTCAAAAAGGTTATTGACTTTTTGATTAAAGTTTTAATAATAAATTGTTTATTAAGCTTTGATTTAAAACCGAGAAATGAAACCTATTCAATTTTTGATTATTAACCTACAAACTTTGAATCATATACCATCAAAAACAAGATTTTGTTTACACTTCAGCTCGCCATTTTCGGAGATTGCGTGCAATGGAATGA
Organism: Phalangium opilio; assembly: GCA_019434445.1. NCBI lineage: Eukaryota > Metazoa > Arthropoda > Arachnida > Opiliones > Phalangiidae > Phalangium > Phalangium opilio. The sequence continues at coordinate 111,854 of JAEQBA010001130.1, forward strand.
AAGAATATTTCTTGCAGTTAAGTACCAATACTTAAGAGTAAGTAACGCGAAGTAACGTCTAAACAAAACACGTTTCAACTTCCAAGGCAAAGGCCACGGGAAAAACAGACGATTTTCGGGATGAACGGTGATTAGTATAGAACATTTTCGACTCAAAATCGTTTCCCAATGAACATCCCCTTTAATTTATGGCAGAACTATTAGAAACACCCTGTAGATATACAAGATACCATTGGTACAACTAATGACCAGAAACCTTAGCCCTAGCAGTTTTTACTAGCTCATTCCACCGTCAAACGTTAGTACATACAACACTAGACTATAAGACTTATCTCGGTCTGATTTTCTAGATGAAGTATAAGGTTTTCTAGGTTTCTAGCTTTGTACCTGCTGATATTATGAGCTGAAACACTGATATTAAGTAACGTACATTAGGCTGTGGCATATGGCCAATTTATACATTGCGGTACATGTAAACATCTAACATCTGACCTGACCAAATAAAAAAGGTAAGAAAATTCCACACAAAATAAAAATACAAATGTATCCCAATTTAGGGCAACTGGACGAAGACAAAGTACCATGTTATCGTACGCTAATAATAATTCTCTAAGTTCATAGTTACACAAGTTAGTATAAGGAAAATTCATTTAGCCTGTTCATAGTTTTGGAATCAAAAACTTTGTCACGAGGTTTTTGGGAATTAGAAAAAGCAGATGACACTCCAGCAACCTCGGTTCTAACTGTTTACTTTTAAAGGGATTGCCCAGTTTGTCAGCTGGCAACACTGCTCGTTTCCCGTGAAGATTTTACAATGAAACAAAGATGGAAAGTCACGTGTTATAACTGAGCCTTGATCCCATCTGGCTTTATCGCCTGCGCAGTAGGCATTTTGTTTTAAAACATTAAATCCAATACACCATTTCGTCTAAGAGTAAAGGTTTTCATCTCGCTCTTTTGCGCCTGCGCTCTAGTCGGTTTAGATCATGAGACTGCGCAGAGAATGCGTGTATCATCTCTGCTGTATGCCCCAAAAGAGTTGTCTACCCCCTTTTTTACGTCAAAAAGATGTATTGGGAACCAGCAAGAATGAAAACCTCTAGGACCACTTATTGGGAACTTAAAAAAGAGAATTATTAACGTATGGTAGGTTACATTCATACGCCAATAAAACAAATCCTCCCATAACTCAGGCATTGAAATTGATAAAATATCTTGCACCATCTGGTGACTAGTGTTTTGTTTGCTGCCAGGAATGGGTGCACTGGGAGAAGGGTGTAAAAATAAATTTCTTGGAATACTTCAAAGGCGTAAAAGAAATCCATAAATTTGTCAATTCCCTAGCCAATAATGTGCAAATTCGTTCGTTTTCACCCCGGAATAAAAAAAGAAAACTCTTCAATTCCCAATGCAAGGCCGCCGCCGTCTTGCCAAAAAAAAGACATACAAATAGAACCAATAATAATAAGCTACCTTATGGGGTCCCTGGCAATATGGGTGAGCTTTATGTACATTGTGTTTCATTCCAAGTTTGCAATGGGTTACAAAGGAGATGTGATACGAAATCCGTAATTTCGAAGTAAGACTAAACCCGAACAAATTGTCAAGCCTCTATACCTAACCAAGAAGTGATATCTAGTTTATTAGGGAGAAGGTATAAGATGTCAAAGTATTCGAGCGCCATAGTCCCAGTACCCCTTTCAAAATACAAGGGGGGGGAAGTAAAAGGAGACCGGGCTATTTCGCTACACTCTCCTCAGTCGGAAAATATGACTGTAATTTTCGTCATTCGCGTCTGTCGCGCTGACGTGAGTTTTCAAGAACCAATGAGATGCTGGATGTAATTTAGAGGCGGGTATTCTTTGAAGTTTGAACGACTTTTATGTGAATTTCGGTTGAATACTCCTTGGTCAATTTATTTACTCTTGCTCTGAGTAATTTAGGCTTTATTGGCTGAGCGACCGAAGCTATTGAGGTTTTATTACTAACTATAAACCTACCGCAGGGCTGCTATTACAAGGTATTGGTAGCGCACTCGTTTCAATCTGGAGCATCAAATTGATACACGGTATACACCGGCCAATGCCCAAAAAGCAGACTACTACAACCACGTACTCGTCTAGGAGGAAGTAGAAAAAGGAGAGTAACGTGATCGGTACACTCGTTTTTGTACCTCACGAGCACCTACCCCGGCGCAAAGCGCGTAGGAGCCAGACGCCACGTGATCCGTTAAGATAATTCAAAGGGTAAATAGAGTGGGTGAGACTGTGTATCCCACCCTATGGGAGCGCTCTTGAAACAAGGGGATCCTGTACGAGCCCAGTAGGGGGATGACACTGAGCTAAGAGATGGGTATGACGTTTGCATACGTAGTACTGCCCTTACTCTCACAGAAAATACGGTTAAAGCAGAGAGAACTTCCTACGTGTTTGTTCTCTATTGGAGAGAGTTTATGTGTTCGGTTCGGTTGCCAGTCTAACAACTCACGTACAAACATTGAACAAACAAGAATGAATGTATGTATTACTTCAAAATATTGACTTCTGCATTGAATAACACACCATCATTAGCCCGTACGGTTTTTGGGTGCAGAGAAAGCTACCGATGAATTGTATTATATACATTTTCTCATATTGCAGTAGATAGAAACATGGTCAGACCATACTAGGGCTAAGAATGAGTTTTGGTTGGAACTGAAGAGGGAGAGCCCAAGGGTTGGGACTTTTTTCTGTATTTTTTTCTTTCGTTTCCAGTATACACACTGTACCAGAAAAAAACTGCATGAATTATTACGAGTGACTTAACAATCCAGCTTTTTCTTTTTCTTTGGAGTTTTTTTTTTTACTTTTTTGGGGTTTTTTTTGGCTTTTTCGTTCCACACTTGAATGGAAACCAAGAGTCTCTCTTTGCCCATCTTAATATATATGCCTTTATTCCCAATAGGGTTTATTCATTTTTGTTTTTTGGTTATTTTTTGTCTTTCTGAACGTTTTTGTATGGAAAAGAATTTCATAAATCTGAAGAAATCTTGGACCTATATATTTAATAAATAATAATAATAATAAAAAAATAAAATATTACTTTGACATTTAAAACAAAACTGATGGAACTAGGCTAAGGATTAGTAGAGACTAGAGAAAAATAGGTCAAAATAGGCCTGTATATAGTAAAATATTGGAGGAGAAAAGTAAGATGGAGTGGTAATACCAGAAGGGGATAATGGAAGAAGCGTGACACCTGGGATAGATTTAATTTAAGAAGTAGGAATGGATTGAACGGTTAGTATTTACTTCAGTTATTCCGACTCACAGACCACCCAGTATATAGCCCCTCCCTCCAACATGCACGTAACGAAAAGTTTAAATAATCTTATTGGCTGCTCACTTAAACTATACGTTTTGATGACGTTGCTGATGCGGGGACGGCGAAAAATAATGACGTAATTCCTTTTTACCTCTGTCGCTATGACCCGTCCGTCTCTTCTTTTATACCCCCCCCCTCCGTCCCGTCTAAGGGGGTCTGGTCTGGTCCCACATTACTCTGTTCTCCATTCCTACTTCTAAAATTAAATCTATCACTGATGACACTCTGTATCCTTTTAAAGCTTTAGTTATGTAACATGATTCTTCCCATATGAGGGAGCCCTTTTTGTTAATTTGCTCTCCCGCTCATCAAACATAATTCAGATGGGTAACAATCGCACCGTGCTAGGGTGAATTCTAAAATTACTGTTTGATGTTTACTAAATCCTCAGCAATCAATTAATCCTGCACAAACCTTGATTGTCTTGACGTGGGACAAAAACGCACAAGCGCATGCATGCGCCTTGACAAATAGTTAAGCGCTAATAGAGTAATGATGAAGGGAACTATTTACATGGCGTATTCATGATTCGGTTTAGTAACCTTGTGCACTCCAAATGTTAAGGAAATAATGTTGGGAAGAATCATGTTACAATTTATTGCCTAGCTTTGAATGGAGGTACACTTCTCTCGAAGAAGAAGTATTATATACTTCAGTTGAAACTTATTTTCATAATCTAAAATGCAATATAAACGCGAGTATAAAATTTGAAATTTATTTATAGGGCTTAATGAAAAAATTTTCGGGAACATAGGCATATAGGTATTTTCGTTTAGGTTACAAAAGGAACCTTAAAAAAGGAAACCCCATGACTTTCTGAAATATATATATCTATATATACAATAATATCAAGCCATAAAAATTCAATCTCGCAAAAACGGCGCCTCGAGCGAAAAATTCAAAATTGGCCTATGCCTTTAGCTATAGCTAATTTGCATTTCATAAATCAAGTCCCGGCATCACAGCCCAGCCATCAGAATAATAAACGCGAAATTTAATCTCAAAAATAAAAGGCCGAATTCTAGATTGAACGAAGAAGCCATAAAAACTGAATCACGAAGAATAAATAAGAAAAAAAAAAGAGGAAGTGACGCTACGCTATACCAGAAGTGAGATGAAACTAGAAGTACTGAGCTAACCAAATTCTTCACTCGGCGAAAGTGAATATTCTTGATAACACAAGAACAGTTGGCCCTCTGGTAGCGCTTTCTGAATTTTCCCTCCAAAACGTGAGACGCTCGTGGCGGTAGACGGCCGAACTAGATTCAAGCACCCGCGTCGGTGTTCCGCCGCTTTAGGTTGAGGGGAAGGGGGTAGGAAATGTTTTTGGAACTCGACCAATTTTTTTCTCTGCAGTGTAGGTGCGTGGGAAGCGGCATAAAATCCTCAAATTTGTTCACTAGTGCCAGGATCTATTACCAATGCTAGAGCCCTTCACTTCTAGTCTCATCTCACTTCTGGCTATACACGAAACGATGCTAAGAGATTTCCGTTTAAGAATATACAGGGTGTTTCTGATAAGTCTGGTATTGGAATAAATTAAAGGGGATGTTTGTTCTTTGGGAAATGATCGATTTTGAGTCGAAAATGTATGTAACTTCTATCGCCTCCATTTTGATTGCCACAAGGGACACTGTTTTCGAGTTATGATTGGTCAAAGTATTTTATTGATGACCCCTTCAACCTGAAGCTACCACAGGGGTTGTCACGTGCTACGACACGGGGTTTATGAAAAGCCTTAAGTGTTTTTGTTTCGTTACCCTTTTGGGGTCAAGAATACGTCGGGTCGCCATAGACCAATGAACAGTAATCCTTTTATTCATTGTTTTATACAGGGTGTTTCTGATAAGTCTGGTGGCATACATTAAGGGGGATGTTTGTTCTTTGGGAAAACGATTTTGAGTCGAAAATATCGTAACTTCTATCGCCTCCATTTTGTTTACCACAAGGGACAACGCTGTTTTCGAGATAAGATTGTTAAGAGTATTTTACGGATGACCCCCCTTAATTAAACTTAATTAAGAAACTGATTAAGACAATGATTAATTAATAATTTAATTAAGGGTTCATCTCTAAAACACTAAAATCAAATCATAACTCGAAAACAGCATTGTCCCTTGTAGCAAACAAAATGGAGATAGAAGTTATACTTACATTTTCAACTCAAAATCGTTTTCCCAAAGAACAAACATCCCCCTTTATTTATGTAACTACCACTTGACTTATCAGAAACACCCTGTATATTATAACTCAGAAAAAAAATCGATAGAGAACGTAATACAAAGTGGCGCAATCACGAAATCAAAGCTAGAAACATTGATTTGAACCATTCCAAATCATACAAAACATAACCCAGCTTAAGATGAAAGCGGAGAAAAAAGGCGTATGCATTTGGATGCCAAAGCAAAAACCCAAAAAGGAAATACATACATACTAACGCCAACCAAACCTCAGGAGAGAGAAAAAGCTAGCAGTAAAATAAATTTGGCGTTAATAATTAATACAAGCAGGAAGCCCCATACTCCATAATTAAGATTCGGGGATTCTCTTATAGCTCTCTTTCTTAGCTTGGATTTGGCTTGCAATGCGTTTGGTGTATGGTCCGCTCAGCTCAGCGCCCAGGGCAAATCGGGGCGATCCGGAATGACTCCAAGCTTCGTTCGCTAAAAGAGGGTCTACACACGCACGGCCAATTTTGTTAACGCGCTTAGGGAACCATAAGTCAATCATAAGATATGTTCCATAAGTTTGTAAATTCTGGTTACAAACTGGAGCTTGTTATTTTGAAGTGATGTACGCCTGGTGAGGCACTGCTGTCAAAGGCCTAATTAGTAATGCAGACTAAAAAGGAGCTAGATGGAAGTATTTTTTCGATAAGCCACACTGTTGTTGCAGCGTACTGAGCCTAAGTTCTTAAGATATGTTCCTCCATTAGTTTGTCACTGGTTGCGAACTGGAGCTTGTAATTTTGAAGTAAGGTAGGTCATAGATTCGAGGTAAAGCGAGATACGCCTGGTATGGCGCTTCTGTCAAAGGCTTAGTAATGCAGACTAAATAGGACCTAGATGGAAGTCCTGCAAAATTAATTAACCATGTCCGAGTGTAGTACTTCAATTCTCGCTTCCGTCGCTCTCGAACTATAGTTATCTCGAGCTGCAAGTCTCTAGCATTACGAACTTGTATAGGAAGCGTCAGGCTTATCATGTAACATATCTTATAAACTTATGGGAAACTTAAGGTTAAAGTTGTATCATATCATAAGGTTACGATAACTTCTAAATAAGTTTTCATTGTACTTAAAGTTCACAGTCTACTATATTTATACAGTATAAGTAAATACCCATTCTGACTCGACAAAAATCTAACGTTGAAGTCTCTTCGCTCGCTTAACTAGACACGTGTCAACGACTACATCAAAGATTCTCGGGTTTAGTTTGAAAATTAAGTTTCTTCGGGCAGTGTCCACAGATGGCACCACCTCATTAGCGCGTCTTTTCTTTAGCCATAGCTCACTCGATCATGCCTAAGTTACTGACACGTGATCAAGTGAGCTACGCATTAGCAGGCGATATATATTAAAAAAATTTAGGATTCTTGGCAAGCGGTATTTGTTTATCATTTTGGATAAGCAGCTATTTTAGTATTATTCAAAAGTCTCTTGGTTCAAAAATCACCATATATACGCCACTCGTTTTAAGTCGTCCGCTCTTGCGTCTGAATGGGCCTTAGAAGTCCTGACCCAAAATTTGCAAGGACTTTACTTTTAAGTAGTAGGCACGAACTAAAAGTTTTTTTCTTCCAATCCATACATCTTGAACGTTAATTCATATTAAATTTAATAGTACTTAGTCTTTATACGAATATTAGATTAGGAAGGTATGGGCCTGGTTAATGATTAAACATTAACTCGCGTTTTAAATAATGTTAATCTTAGACAGGCTAATGAATATAATCCAGGCGTTCGAAAAAAATTTCAAACTTTCCTAAGACATTCATTAATTTTCATCTATGCCTAAATCATTAACGAAAAGGGAGCCATTCAAAAATAAAAATTTTCAGCGGAAGCTTAAACGGATAGTAGCACAGACAGGAAAATCTTTCCTGGTTTCTAGTACCTAAAACACCATAAATTCATAAGATATGTTCACCATAAGTTTGTTACTGGTTACAAACTGGAGCTTGTAATTTTGAAGTAACGTAAGTCATAGCAGGGATTCTAGAATCCCTGGTCATAGATTCTCGCAAGAAGTGATATCTAGTTTACTAGGGAGAAGGTTTAAGATGCACAAGTATTCGCGCCAGGCCATAGTCCCAGTCCCCCTTTCAAAATACAAGGGGGGACGTAAAAGGATGCCGGCCTATTTCGCCTCTCCTCAGTCGGAAAATATGACTGTAATTTTCGTCATTCGCGTAGGTCGCGCTGACGTGAGTTTTAAAGAACCAATGAGATAGTTGCTGGTTGTAATTTAGAGGCGGGGATTAACTCCGGACCTACGTAAATTGGACTGGAGATAAAGCTACAAATGTGGGGGCGAATTTATACCTTCTCCTTAATAAACTAGATATCACTTCTTGATCCTCGTAATGCGACGATTCAAATTTTAATGGTTGATTTACACGTTCCACTATCACTTTAGACTACAGAACATCCTTAAAATTTTTGTCGGTCGGGTCTAGATTGTCTCGAGTTGAAACTAATTTTCAAAAAGCCTTGATCATTAATTTAAATTACCCTTCTTTTGACACGGATACGCTTTTAAAGAAAAATAAATAAAAAAACAAATCTTAATTACCCTCTTGACAAAATTTGAGTAAGATACTAGAAATGCTAAAAATAGTAATTAGTCTCAATCTCAGCTCTCTGGAAAAAGAGGTCTTTCTTTATATAAGCCGCAATATTGATTTCTTAAAAAAATTGGTGAGTTTATGACCATAAGCATTAGTTGGATTTTTTTTAAATTATTACGTAAATTTGAACCGATTCAAGTTGGTCAAGTATTGATTCAAAGTGAACTGCTAGCCTTTGCTTTTTCTCTGTGCAATCTCTTGACTCATCAACAGTCTGGCAACACTGGGGGAACGGTAAAACCCCATTTGGTGGAAACTCATACTCCAGCATCGTTGCTTCGTCGGATTTTTCAGAGCAAGAAAGTGTAATTTTCGGGAAGTTTTTGGTGTCAGAAAACGCGATTTTAAGCGAGTGTTGCACTATAGAGTTCTCAGTGGCCAACGAAAACTCGCTCGGGGTGCACTTAGAGCGCTGTAGTGAAAATCATTATATGTATAAAAAAGCGGCGTTAAATTGGTGGCCATATTGGAAAATGGTGGTTCGAATATATAGATTCCGTATTTCTACGTCGCTTGCCAAGCAATAATTGCATCATATATCAAAGCTGCATATATCTTGGGCGGCCATATTACAAAATGGCGGTTCGAATACATAGATTCCTTATTTATACAATAATTGCAACATATATACGACTAAAGCAACTTACTTCCTAACATAAACCTTAGTAATTTTCATAATACACAAAACCATATTAGAATCTTTAAATTATTTCTGTGTTACTGCCACTTTAAAATACGTACTAAACTACCTCGTCTTAACAAAAAATCACATAATTACTTTTTTAATTAGCACAAATTATTTTATAATAATAACAAAAAAAAAATAAAGTCACCAAGGCCTAGTTTGAAAAATGAAAAAAGGTTAAAAAATCAAAAAAAAAAAAAGTCTTATATTTTGAAAGCATTTCTTTTTTTTTTTTCTTGGAAGTTCACAAAGCTTCAGCTGTCGCTTTCAATACCGTTGGGAAATATTTGGTTTAAAGTTTTGGCATTTTTATATAAGGAACAAAAAAAAACACACACACACACAACACAACAAGAACTACCTATATGAGGTTACTAAGAAACTGTAGAGGTCAAAGATGCTATAAAAAAGAAAGAAAAACCTCCGGAAATTGTTCTAGTTTTTGGTTCACTGCTGGACGGTGATTTAACTTATGCCCCAATACCAAAGAAAAGGACTTCTTCTTTAAGAACTTGGTCATAAGTTCAAATTTATACAATATACAAGCAAGAAGTGATATCTAATTTATTAGGGAAAAGGTATAAATTCGCCCCCACATTTCTAGCTTTATCTCCAGTCCAAACGTATGGTAGGTCCGGAGTTAATCCCCGCCGCCTCTAAATTACAACCAGCATCTCATTGGTTCTTGAAAACTCACGTCAGCGCGACGCGAATGACGAAAATTACAGTCATATTTTCCGACTGAGGAGAGTTGGCGAAATAGCCCGGGGCCTCCTTTTACGTCCCCCTTGTATTTTGAAAGGGGGACTGCAGGACTATGGCGCGCGAATACTTAGGCATCTTATACCTTCTCCCTAATAAACTAGATATCACTTCTTGGTTTTACTAGGTCTAAAGAAGAACATATTTTTGTTCCTATTTCTACAGTTCCAGACGTTAAGGCTTATGGCATTAAAAGTGACATTCTGATTGGTAGGAACACGGATTTAGCTGTCATTACCTGTCAGGCAATCAGAGTTCACTTAAGTTCACTTAGTTCGGATTGAAAAAGGGTGGAATTGATTTCAAGTAAAATTCCTTTTTGTGATCGAAATTCGTTTCGAAAAGGGGATTGTACTAATTCGTGCGAGTTTGAGTGGAAAATGTTCTATTTGACTGTTTTCTAGTTATGATTTGATTAGTGTTTTAGGGATGACCCCTTAATTAAATTAAATTAGAAATCTTTGTTTTAATCAGTTTCTTAATTAAATTTAAGGGGTCATCCGTAAAACACTGTGGACAATCTCCATTTTGTTTACCACAAGGGGCACTGTTTTCGAGTTAAGATTGCATTCAGAGTATTTTACGGATGACCCCCTTAAATTTAATTAAGAAACTGATTTAGACAATGATTTCTAATTTAATTAAGGGGTCATCCCTAAAACACTTACATCAAATCTTAACTCGAAAACAGTGTCCCTTATAGTAAACAAAATGGAGGCGATAGAAGTATAGAACATTTTCGACTCAAAATGGATTTCCCAAAAGAACACTGTCCCTTAATTTATGCCACCAGACTTACGAGAAACACCCTGTACAGAGCTTTGAAGGGAAAGCATCTCCAATATTCATCATATTTTCTTTAGAAGAAAAAAATAATAAAAAACGTTTCTAAAAGCTTTTTTCTTTATTTTTTTTTTTTTGGTTTCAGAATCTGATATCAAGAATATGTCCTGCGGGAAATTCGAAACGGACTTTTCCATCACAAAATGGATAAAAATGCTGGAAAAATAAACTCAACAAGTTTGCCTTCTCCCTCCTCTTCCATCTGACCCATCTTACCCTATAGAATGCATCTCTCCTTTCCATACTTCCTTCTAAATCTGGTTGGTAAGGAAGTCCTATAACATTTCGGTTTGAGTTTCGGTTTTCGAATAAACAGAGAGGAAACATACCGACTTTAATATTAAAATCCGCTTTCAAGTATAAATAAACAAAACTTTGAAAATTTCATTTCGATTTTATACCGTTATTTTTCAGGTTGAATAAATTGAAGTATCGTGTATCAAGGTCTAATTTCCTTATACTCCTTCGATTTCTTTCTTCTAAGCCTAATTTGATCTACTTTTTGCATATATTTCTAAGCCTAATTTGACCTATTTCCGTATTCATTTCTAAGCCTAATTTGACCTATTTTCGTTTTCATTTCTAAGCCTAATTCGACCTATTTCCGTATACATTAGTAAGCCTAATTCGACCTATTCTCGCATTCATTTCTAAGCCTAATTTGACCTATTTCCTTACATAATTTCTAAGCCTATTACCTCATAACATTTATAAGCATAATTTGTCACCATTATTACGACATTTTTAAGCCTAACTTGATCCAATTCCTATAATTTAAATTCCAATCCTCATTCATTTCTAAGCCTAATTTAAACTCAAATTCTCATAAATTTCTAAGCCTAATTTAAACTCAAATCCTCATAAATTTCTAAGCCTAATTTAAACTCAAATCCTCATTCCTTTCTAAGTCTAATTGCAAACATATTCCTCCAGAGTCATAAGACCGACTTCCCTCCCAAACTATTTCCAAGAAAATAGCTTGACCAACAATAACTGCAATAATTCTACCCAACCCCCATCATTTTCTAAGTTTAATTTCGTAGATTTCCAGTTACCCATTGTAGTAAACCTAATTGGTATTTTCCACATAAACACCTTTCGTGCTAAGCAACGCAATAAAAATAAATATTACCAGTACTGTCCGCTGCTTTTATAACAAAACAAAAACAGAAGAAAAATGGACTTTAAGACACTAAGGAATAAGAAGAAAAATGGATGGATTTAGGCTTAACGTCTTTCGATGTTCCCATACGTAAACCCGTGGAGAAAAGTAAAAATAATTTTTCACCATAGTTCAAAACAACATCGATAGGAAGGCAATACAATAAGAAGCACGGAAGACTTGCCACCCAGTCCTATAGAATAACTAGGAGCACGCTAGATTGACCAAGGCTTAGCGATAAACGCGATACATAATGGGAAGAAAACACCCACATGGGGATCAATAAACAATAAAACTTACCAATATGAACAACAGGCATGGTCATCATATCCCGCATGAGGGCGTCCACTACGGCGTCGTCTTCCCTGTATAGTTCATTCTGGCTGATTCGCAGATGGAACAGCTCGAAGCGCGTCAAATTAGGCCTGAAAAAGGATAAGAAATTGATACTCTTTAATACTCCGGACAGACGAAATGACCGTCTTTATTAAACGCTACATCAATTATTCCCTGGCCCAGGGAACACTCAACAAAGGGAATGCCAAGAATTGACTCACAGTCCTTTGCCTTAGTACAAAAGGAGACGACGCTAGAACTTCACGAATGAGCCTCTTCGAGAGGGAAAGACACAGGGGCAGGGCCGGAAATAAGAAAAATTTCTTATAGGACATGTGTCCAGTGACCCCCCTATTTGACTAGAAAATTTATTGGACATTGTCCCCTGACGTGTGCATAAATAGTGTCTCATCTTCATTGTCAAGCTATCAAAACTTCGGAAAAGTTATTGGTCAAAATGTCCAGTGACCCCCTTAGTGTTTAAAAAAATTATGGGACATTTTAAAATTTTATTGGACAATGTCCAGTGTCCTGTGCTTATTTCCGGCCCTGCACAGGGGTAAAGTTTGCCTTCAATCTCGCTTTTCAGCGCCTGCGCTCCAGGAGTTTCGGGCCCAGAGACAACTATGGGTCAACCCCCTTGTACGTTCCGATAATGAGGATTGCCTGCCCCCTTTTAAAGCGAAGAGTCTTACTGTGAAAACTTTATTTTATACGTTAGTGGTACAGGTACCAACGCAGAACTATTTTTAAGCACCATTCCTTTGCTGAGCGTTCCCTGTCAGACCTTCTCCCTGGAAGTGCAGACTGTAGATGGACCGAAGAAACCGTTAAATCTTTCTATTGTCTGCTTGAACGATTCCGGCTCGATATAAAAGACTATTATAGAAGAAGGCAACAACCGTTTCTTTCAGACCCTCTAACTCCCACTAAACAAATCAATAAGATTCACTCTTAATTGTTACTCATCCATAAGGTTTGTTCGACCGTATTAAGTGCAGTTTTTAATTGAATTACATTTGGGGGGAAATGGGTGGACATTATCGCAAAAATTCAAACGGGGACCAGTACTATCGGATTCCACTCATCAAGAGCTTTGAAACGAGTACCCACAAGATAGGGTTGACCTTTCGATCCGGGTTCATGACCTTTATGGACGGTTTTAATTAAAAAAGCACATAGGCGTGAAGGAAATCGTGATAAATCGAATTAAGACGAACAGCATCAGCTTCCTCTTATCAATATCATTCCAACAAGTACGTGCAAGACAGTATTTGGTGTATTTCAAAAACTTGGGTCATGAACTTTCTGGATATTGACCTTAAGGTTGACCTTAATCGAAACAGGTCATGTTTGTACTCTAATGAAAGCTCTCACTGAGTGTAATTTAATGGTACAAGTTGTAACATCGGATATTTGAACTTTTGTAACACTTTCTAACAAATGGTTTCTGTCTTTTTTTTTAAGAGAGAACCTTTCGAAAGAAAAAGGAAAAACATGGTGTTCTTTCAATAACCCTAAGTTGTTTTATCTATGGGGTAAGGTTTTCTAGCGAGATAAGAAACATCTTTTATCTCATAGCACAGCGGGAACAGACTAAAGTCGGTTAAACCGTAAGCCTTTGTCCCGTATTGACATAACATCGGCCATCAAATAAGAAAAAGAAACGTTCCTGAAGTTTCAATTTCATTGAAAAGAATTCAATGTAAACTGATGGAATCCATCCAATAAAGACTTTTTCTACTTTCTACTTCAAAGTTTGTCTATTCCAACTTTTGGGGAAATTGAAATCACCTTCCATGAAAGGAAAAGTCTCATAACAACGTCTGAATTTGCTGTTTTTTGTCTCCAATTAATTGAGTATTTTCCTTCAAAATATCTTGGTCAAATATTCATAATATAATCAAATAAATTCACGTAAAACCTTCTAATGGCTTTACATAAAGCTAAAACGTTAGGCCTTGGCTACACCCTATCCCGGAAAACGTTGTAAGAAAACGCGGGAAAAAAGACTGATGTTGAAATATGTTTGAAAAGTCAATCCCCTTAAGCCTCGGTCAATGCCAAATAGACTAAGAGTATGGAGGGCCACAATGGAACCACGAGTCCACGACGCTCATTTTGCAAAAAGATGTTCCCAAAGTACTGCAGCCTCTTCCATGGAAGAGAAGAAATCTAGCTACAAAACCCATTCAATATGATTAAGGAGAAAGTTGGAGTTGCTTTTTGACGGGCCAACCGTAAAAATCTATCACTTTAAGAGAGTAGCGTAATGGAGGTTAGGCTTAACGTAGAATGGCAATGCCTATATGTGGTACATTTCCACTGAGACAAAGCTTAAATTTGTGAAGATAGGGGTAAAGTAGGCGGACTTTTTTTGACGTCATAATCTGTAACCTGCCAATAACAGGCCGTAAAAGAATTAATCACTTTCTTTGTAGTGCTTGCTGTTCGTACATTTTATCCCCCTACAATTTTGCTCATCACAATGACTTTTATAAAAGAAGATGAAGGAACGAACGAGTTAAGGCTTGCTTAAATTAGGGTTAGCTTGCATAATTTTTCAATTTTTAACAGCTGAAAAAGAGAGAATGGAAATTTAAATGCGTAAATGGTTTTTTTTTGGAAAAATAAAAGAAATTTTCGATTTTGAAGGTCTATTATTACCAATGCATTGAAGAAATGTAAATAGAATATTGCATTAATAACTGCCGAATTCGGCACAATTTGGAATCGCTGAACGACTAGCAGACGATTATCAGTGGAAAAACGAAAATTTTTCAATTCAAAATTCCCTGACTTTTCCAAATTTTTCCAATAGTCATCCGCGAGGTACAAATCTAGTAGGCGACACGTTTATGACGTCATAACCCAATAAAATGGCAGGCTAGTTGCCTTAATCCATTTTCGAAATATTTAAAATTTTAAAATTAAGGAAATAACCTATTTTATTTATTAGGTTAAATGTTTAATATTAAAAATTACTAAACACGTTTTGCAAGCAGGAAAATTTAAGAGTGTTACTAACAGACAGACAGATAGGGAAATTAAAAATTACTAAACACGTTTTGCAAGCAGGAAAATTTTAGAGTGTTACCACTAATATTTCAGAGGTGCGATAGAATTTAAAAAAATATATTTAACTAGGCATAGACGTTTCAGATCTTAACGACCTCTTTGATGCTTTTAATTTGTAACTGATAAGGCCTAGAATTAAATACCTTATAAAACCTAAATTTGTTTAATGAATCAGGAATGCATATAGACAATGGGAATTGTGTAGCCGTTTTCTCAACTTATCTATAGCCAAACTTTGTGGGAAGATGAGCTAGACCAGAACTGAGATGAGACTAGAAGTACTGAGCTAACCAAATTCTTCACTTGGCGAAAGTGAATATTCTTGATAACACACTAACGGTTGGCCCTCTAGTAGCGGTTTCTGAATTTTCCCTCCAAAACGTGAGACGCTCCTGGCGGTAGCGGCCGAACTATATTCAAGCACAGGCGTCCTTGTTCCGCGGCTTTAGGTTGAGGGGAAGGGGGTAGGAAATTTTTTGGAACTCGACCAATTTTTTTGTCTCTAGTGTAGGCGCGATGGAAGCGGCATAAAATCCTCAAATTTGTTCACTAGTGCCAGGATCTACTACCAATGCTAGAGCTTTCACTTCTAGTCTCATCTCACATCTGGCTAGAGCCTAGATTTATCATTATGTATGAGGAATTTTACCTTCAGAATAATCTATATCACTGCCTGTTGCACCTAGAGTGCATAACCACGCTCCGCTACCAACGTCTGACTTAAAAGTACTCGAGAGTAGTCTGAATCGGCCTTTAATAAACGTATCTAGACACGTCACCAGCAACGTTTTCCACCCTGTATGTTAAAATAACTTAAAAGATGACATAATTTTTACCTGTCCAATGTTCACAGAGAGTTATAAATTGCTCAAACATAAATTTAATTATCATGATGTTAAAATATAATAACAAAAACCTTGTTATTTTTTAAAGTCTTTACAATTCACAGAACATTCATTCATTGTTCAATAAATCAAAGGCACTAAAGAACCCTAAATAAAACTGAACAGCTTGGCCTTAAGCCTCGGTCAGAAAACAGGTGTTAAGCCTCGGTCAGAAAACAGGTGTTAAGCCTTATTCACGGTAAATTTACATCGTATAACAACAATAACCCGAATAAGAAAGAAAAAAACGAAAAACATAAACCTCCCGCTAGGCCTAATTGTTTGTGAAATAACAATGCTACGGAAGAGCAGACTCTAAACATTAATTTCTAAATAAAAGGGGGCGAGGTTTGTTGCTTGCTAATTTAGGCTATATAGTCATTAAAAGTAGACCTATATGTTTAGTAATTAGAAAGAGAGGGTTTATAGGCTTAATTTGAAAACCCCTTGGAAATGCCAGACAAAGACGGTAGTCTATTTCTCCAGGGATAAAGATAGCCAATGCCAAAGCCAATACAAATAGAGTCCTGACTATTAGCAAGGGCAAATAGAGATAAAAGAAAGTGTGATTTACGTTGACCCTGATCGAATGAACGAAGGCAATTATTTTCTACCCTATTATGGTATACTTGCGCTTGAATACTTGGGCAAAACGAGTTATATTTACCATAAGTTTATAAGATATGTTACATGATAAGTATGACACCACCTATACTTCGTAATGCTACTGAGAGACTTACAGCTCGAGATAACTCGTTCGAGAACGACAAGCGAGAATTGCAGACTACATTGCATCTTCCAAGAGATCAAGAATTGGAGTACGTAGTAAATATCATACTGAACACTACCGATAAGGCTACTACCCAATCATGCAGTTTCTCACTTTCTGTTATTTCAATTTGTCTTTGATATAAACTTGTATGGAGAAAAAATGAAGGGAGAAATTTTCCAAACCCTTTCCGGGGAGACCTTTATGGGGATTCTCATAGATATCAAAAATAGTATGTACAATAGCTTCTTGACTTCTGTTTTAGATGTAAAATCTACATCCTGAGGAAAACAGAACTGGCTAAAAACCTACTAAATTATAGAACTTACTGGACCTCCTCAAAGGTAAGAACAGCAGCATTTTTTGGGGTTTCTATTTCTTAAATCTATGAGGACAGTTGAAAGAGTCCCTTTCTTTGTGGCACGGGTAATGAGGAAACCATGATTCCGAACAAAAGGGGATCTGGACATAAGCCAAGGTTAATTCAAAAGCTGGTTTAGTGTCAATACTCTGTGTAGCACAACAGCTACCCCCAGATCATTGCATAGCCATTTTCTCAACGTACATAGGCAGCTTTTTTGTGTGAAGAGCTATAGACTAATCTCAATGCGCGCATGACCACGCTCTGCTACCAACCAATGTATGAAATCGCAGTTAGAAAAACGTTGACCAGAAAAATGAGGCGTGAGGAATAGTAAGTTCTCAAGCCCGGTATACCCACAAAACCCGCATAGAAAATAACATGGGATGTATATAAGGGTACACAATGATTCCAATTAGCTGTATGTATTCCTTGCTGAATAATAAATAGTTTTCGTTATAGGAGAAACACTTTAAACTTGCAGAAGAACGAAATCTATACGTAATTTCACAAACGCATTCTTTGGTTGATATATGAAGTTTCAAATAACCTTTTTATCAAGTAATCCTGACAAAAGAACAGTAGGATCATTCAGTGTAGCTCTGAACTACTCTGGAGCAGCTTTTCCTGTTCTCTTCCCTTATTTTATCAATTGGAAAAGAGTTCCGGGTTTCGTTAGTGAATAAATACTCAGATCTCTTTACTCGGAATCCTTCAATTATCAGAAAAGGACAAAACAAGTTGGGAAAACCAAAATATTACCTCTCCGAGTCAAGAGAAGGACTACCTACAAACTTATTTACCCAGTTATGGAAATGTTTCTTTTTTTTATGAACAAATACTGAAGTTAAAATTTATGAAATATTAAAGCAGTATACAAAGCATAGCAAATATACTGTAAATCAGACGACATTTTACATCCAATAAGGATATACTTGTACACATTAAAATCATCCGATGGGGGAAAAACCGGAAATGAAGAGATAAAACTTTGGAGGGATATTACCTTTACGTATTTGTAAAGGCCCAATTTGCTACTCCTCAACTGTATACCCTCTATGTTCAAAGCCATATTCACAACAGGGTTGCCATGTAAACACTATCCTCTCCTTTCACCTCAACAATTTTCTTAGTTTGTCAACATGACGATTAAAGTTACATAACACCAAAGCTAATTTGTGGCTACACACACTGAAGGTAAATGCGCACCATAAAAAGCATGAACACACGAAGCTATAATCCGATTACGATCAGACCTTTCACTGATCTGGGCTGCGTTCAGCAGAGCTCACCAAAAAAGACAGCGGATTTTGGAAAACGTTTTCTGGTGAGATCTGTCGTCATAGCTTTTCTCCGGTCATCGGTCTTTTAAAAATGAAGCTAGCGCAATAAAGCGTGCAAGGTACAAAGGCTTAACAAAAATTGTATGATAACATATTTATGGAGATAGATAAGAACAACTTTTATAATTAAACATAGAAACTAACATGTCTCTTAAACTTCTCGCCGCTCTCGCGTGATCAACTTGTTTCACGCCAATTAAATAGCTATAGTCCCATCAGAATCAGCAAGAGCTATTTGTATTAATTCCTCCATGCTTTTTCGCCAAGCTGAGAACTACGCGTTTTACGTCACGTTATCCAAAAACCCGACTATTTTCCTTGAAGACCGCGCTGGCTCACTGAGCACCGTGACGTCAAAATTCAATAACAAAATCCCGTTCTGGATGACACTGCTAACAGCGCCTGACAGCGCTGAGCTCTGCTGAACGCGGCCCAGATTTCCACCATGATTATAAAGTCTAAGCCTAATTATTTAAAAGTGTATTTAACTTTCGGCTCACTCTGAACCGTTAATGTCTCTGTATTACAGAAACGAAAACCAAACCCAAGCGTTTACTTTTTGGTTCACTAGGCCTAATGACAAATAAAAGTTCATTTGCCCAATATAGTTGCGTTCTTCTTGAAATCACTTTAGAAAGAATTATGCTATAAACAGATGTAGTATAGCTTAAGTAATATATAAACATCGATTTCAAATAATAATAATAAAAAATATTCTTGGGATATCAGAATGAAACAGAGCTTTATAGCTACAAAACCACTAAAGGCATCGAAATTACGAAAAATATTTCCATATATTAATAATATATTATGAGAAAACCAAATATTAAGGTTTTGTAGGATTTCTTTCCACAAAACAAAGCGAACTGCTAACGCGGTGCACTAACGGACGGACACACACAGACTAAAACATAGGCTGCTTTTTAACTCTTTCCGTTTTAATTTTGAGTTGAGAAACTAGATTATCTTAAATATTAAAATAAATATAATTAATATTAAATATTTTCTTCGTTAGTTGTTCGCCTTATAGAGCGTTACATCGCGTTGATAAAGAACAATTAGACATTCTTGAGAGACTTGACTAATTTTGGCGTTTGAAATGAAGCATACGCCGGTTGCATTACCTTACTCAAATAGGTAGTATATAAGGGTGTCGAACTACAGCTAAAAGCAAGAACAACCGCAATTGCGAAAACCTTTGGTGGACAACCCACCCTAGGGAGGCTAGACGTTTCTCGTAACCCTAGCTGATCGCCGCGAATGTCTTAAACCAAACGATGACTATGGAGTTAGAAGCCAATAAGACAGATTGGTGTCTATGTGGAATAGACGGAAGACCAGTAGATGGTGGTGTTTAGAAGCCAGTATGTACAGACTGGTGTCCAAGTGGGATGGACGAAGACCAGAAGATGGTGGTGATTAGAAGCCAGTATGTACAGACTGGTGTCCATGTGGGATGGACGAAGACCAAAAGATAGTGGAGATTAGAAGCCAGTATGTACAGACTGGTGTCCAAGTGGAATGGACGAAGACCCGAAGATGGTGGTGATTAGAAGCCAATGAATACAGACTGGTGTCCATGTGGGATGGACGAAGACCAAAAGATGGTGGTGATTAGAAGCCAGTAAGTACAGACTGGTGTCCGTGTGGGATGGACAAAGACGAGAAGATGGTGGTGTGAGAACTCAAGTAAAGGAGCCATTTCCGTGACTGTGAAAGCAGTTCGGAAATGGCGAACACGTTTGCTCCGATTTGGAAACTGCGAACGCGGTCACGTGGGTGTAACAACAGACAAACACACAGACAGACACACACACACGTCGAAATTAGAACCTCTCCGTGACATACGTCACTCGGAGAGGTAAAAAATACAATGGGAGAGAAAACTACCGAGAAAGATTGGTAATTTTCGAACATAGTTCTTCGATCACATACCAAACTAATTAAGATGATGAAATGGAATTTGCCGACAGGAAAGTAATCCAAGAAGCTAAGAGATTGTTATTACGATTGTGATGCTGTTGAACTGCAACAACACGACTACAATAATTGGAAAGAGAAGTTGATTTTCGAGCCGCCATTTTCCAAGATGGCGGATGATTAATATCAAAATATGTACAGCTCGTCTATTGGATTTACTAGATCAGTGTACGAAATTTCAAAAGTATCGGTTGAAAATTATGCATGTTATAGCGTCAAGAAGTTTGGATTGCTTTTCGCCCCACCATTTTCCAATATGGCGGAGGATTTATTCTGTATAATTCTATACAGCTCAGCTAGTATATATTACAGATCAGTCTACAAAATAGCAGACATATTGGTGTTAATTTAAGAATGTTATCGTCTCAGAAAGTTTGGATTACTTTTTGTGCCACCATTTCACAAGATGGCGGAGTTTTTAAACCAAAATGTATACAGCTCAGCTATTATATATTACAGATCAGTCTACAAAATAACAGACGAATCTGTATTAATTTGAGAATGTTGTCGTCTCAGAAAGTTTGGATTACTTTTCTTTCCTTCATTTTCCAAGATGGCGGAGTTTTTAAAACAAAATCTATTCAGCCCGGCTATTATATGTAACAGATCAGTCTACAAAATAGCAGACGAATCTGTATTAATTTAAGAATATTACCGTCTTAGAAAATTTGTATTACTTTTCTTTCCACCTTTTTCCAGGATGGCGGTGAATTAAAACCATAAACTATACATTTAAATTTATACCTACATATTCACGCTTCATATTATGAATCATACATTTAACCGAACTGAACTGAACAGACAGTAAAACCTCCATACACTCAAATTCAGAAAGTATCGAAGGCAAGCTGCATCACATTACGTTTTATTTACTCATTAAATCCACTTTAACAAACGAAAATTCAACCGAAATTTAAAAATTTAATACTTTCCTTTTAAAATAAATGAATTTCTTGATTAATTTAGCAAAATAAATACGAAACCAAATTTAATTTAAGGAACTGTTTACCGGAATAAATTAATGAGTTCCTAAACTATAAACTTGAGATAATGAAGTACGAAATAAACCCTTCTTTTTCTCCATCCTTATTTTCTAAAAATTGTTTTTACAAAGTTTAATATTAGAAAGAAATTTTTTATCTACGCTACGCCTTGGCAAGAAGTGATACCTAGTATATTAGGGAGAAGGTAAAAGATGCCTAAGTATTCGCGCCATAGTCCTGCAGTCCCCCTTTCAAAATACAAGGGGGGGGGGGCGAAAAAGGAGGCCGGGATATTTCGCAGCCTCTCCTCAGTCGGAAAATACACTGTAATTTTGGTCATTCGCGTCGCGCTGACGTTAGTTTCCAAGAACCAATGAGATGCTGGTTGTAATTTAGAGGCGGCGGGGATTAACTCCGGACCTACTATACGTTTGGGCTCGAGATAAAGCTGGAAATGTGGCGCGAATTTATACCTTCTCCCTAACAAACTAGATATCGCTTCTTGGCCTTGGCTTCTTAGTTCTTTCTTAGGTACTTCGCTTTCAAGTTTCAACACAAAAACCATTTCTTAGCATTTTCAAAAGAATTAAAAAATTGCTTACAATAAACGAGAACGTTACCTACATACTCAGTACCGAGAAACTTTGAAACTGTCATTAATATTCATAAGAAAGTCAACTTAACACGGTACGGAATTTAAAGATTTGTGGACATTGCCTTAATATGTCACCAAATACCTCAAGGGGACAAAAATGGACTCTTTTTTTCTTTCTTTTCTTTTGCCTTCCAGAAGAGCAAATGTTTTTAAAACAAGAAAAGAAAAATATAATGAGTACAAAAGACTTGTAAGTCATTTAAGGGAAGATGAACTGTTTTGGTTATTTTGCGTTTGAAATACGATTTGGGAAGTGTGAAGAATTTTATTTGTTAGTATAAAAATAATGTAAAATAATTAATTTTGGGAATATACAGGGTGTTTCTGATAAGTCTGGTGGCATAAATGAAGAGGGATGTTTGTTCTTTGGGAAAACGATTTTTGAGTAGAAAATGTTCTATACTTCTATCGCCTCCATTTTGTTTACCACAAGGGACAATGCTGTTTTCAAGTTAAGATTGTTAAGAGTATTTTACGGATGATCCCTTAAATTTAATTAAGAAACTGATTTAGACAATGATTAATTAATAATTTAATTAAGGGGTCATCCCTAATGAACTCAAATCAAATCATAACTCGAAAACAGAGTGTCCCTTGTGGAAAACAAAATGGAGGCGATGGAAGTATAGAACATTTTCGACTCAAAATCGATTCCCAACATCCCCCTTAATTTATGCCACCACCAGACTTATCAGAAACACCCTGTACACATAAAGGCCTCAGAAGGTTTTTTGTATGGTATTGTTCTGTATGATCTACACAGCTACTAGAATATAAAACAACTTAAAAACATATTTCAAATCAATATTATTTATTACTCATGGACTGGCAGTGGTGTTTTGAAATAATTTTGAAATTTTAATTTCGAATATGGTACGTATAGCCTTCATCTTCCTTGGAATAAAAGGGTTGTAAGTATAGTCGAGTGATTCGTTGGTATAGTCCAGAATTCTTGAGATGTTTTCTGAATTTGTATGGGATCACAAGTATAAGCCTCAAATAGTAAATGGTATGTACAGTACTTTAGTACCAGTTTAATTAAGCGTATGTTTCGGGGGGCCTTTATTACCCCAGTAGCAAAGACGAATATTTTCGAGGTACTTGGACATTTATTTAGCTTTGGGGCTTATTTCTCCAGCAGAAATGGAATAAACATACGGTTTGGAGTTATTATACAAGGAGGTCTCGTGTTGATGGCGTTTAATTCCGTTTATAAGGTGGTTCTATCGCCTCCATTTTGTTTTCCACAAGGGACACTGTTTTCGAGTTATGATTTGATGAGTGTTTTAGAAATCATTGTCCAGGGTTCATACAACTTTTGCAAAACAAATTTTCCTGAGATCTCCAGGTTTTTCCCCATATACTTCCCTGAGTTATCCAGGTTTTCCCCCCTTTATGGAGTATCCTATGGATCAAATGTTAACGAAGGAGGGGGGGGGGCAAATATGACTATTACATAATCAAAGGACATCCCCGTATCTCTAATATAACCAGAGTTATGAGCCTCCAAAGTATGGTGTAATGTTAATCCTATGGAGGGTATGTTTATGAACATTTTGCTTAATTACTCGGCCCCTGTTTGACGCAAATTTCCCTAATTTCCCTGAATTTTACTAAAAATTCGAAATTTCCCTGAACTTTCCCCGATTTTTCCAGGTTTTCCTGGTTTTCCAGGTTTGAATGAACCCTCTTAAATTTATGGGGTCATCAGTAAAATACTGAAAACAGTGGACCGGATGGCAAAATATCAAATCGTATTCAATCGCTCCATGAAACCATGCTAAATTATCTCCTTATTTAGTTTCACCCAGGACGGGCTCACATTCTGCCTGGAAATGCTGTACTGCACAAGTCAAATTACGAATTCTAGACGCGGCGCTATTTTCTCCTTGAAATTTATGAGATATTTAGAAGAGGGTTCGTCTTTAATCTATGCAAATTTTAAGACGAGAAACCGTTTTTTTTTCCTCTTTCCTAATATTTCCAAGAGGCAATTTCACATTTTTCTTTAATTTAAAAATGATTTTAAATAAAGAATATTTAGTTTTCTTTCTTTTTCAAAGAAAGGTGACGTTTTTCCTCAACGAGTTCTTACTTTGGAATTTGATCCTGAACAACAAAATATAGAGTAATGGCAGCCCTCTACCTTCGACTGTATTAAAATGATAGTGGAAATAACATGGGGTGCCATTAGTCTATAGCTTGAAATCCATATATTTTATTATTCTAGAAAGAAATGTTGAGTTGTTGTTGACCTTTTTAACATAATGAACTTTACACTCTAGCGTCTAGCATTCCAGATAAAAGACTATAGCTAAGAAGCTACCCGGCGTTTGCCCGGGTGTTTTAAATGGTCTGGAAACCCGAGGGGGTAGACACTTGAGAACTCAGGTGTACAATATGTCATGAACTCAATGTACTGTCAAAGCTGAACTCTGAGTTCCGAAGGCTTTGAACTCAATGCACTGTCAAAGCTGAACTCTTTTGAACTCTGGTGTACACAGAGATCCAAAGTGTCTACCCCCTCGTGGAAACCAACCCGGAAGAGTTTCCAGTCTATTTTAGATACAGCCAGGGATAGATTTAATTTTAGAAGTAGGAATGGAGAACAGAGTAATCTGGGCGCGCGTCAAAGTCCCGGACCCCCTTCCACGGGACGGAGGTGTATGAAAGAAGAGGTCATAGCGACAGAGGTCAAAAGGAATTACGTAGTATTTTTCGCCGTCCCCGTCAGCAACGTCATCAAAACGTAGTTTAAGTGAACCAATAAGATAATTTAAACTTTTCGTTACGTGTTGGAGGGAGGGGCTCTATACTGTGTGGTCTATGAGTCGGAACAACTGAAGTAAATACTAACCGTTCAATCCATTCCTACTTCTAAAATTAAATCTATCCCTGGTTTAAATAAAGAATAAAAACTCGTCAATTTAAGGAAACAAATATATTTGGCAATTTTTAACTTTTCGCTAAGGGATTTCAAATTATAATTTCATTTATCTCTTTCAAAAGCTAGTATGTTATCAAGACACAAAGGGAAAATTAAAAGATAGGGCCAGGCGGAGGAGGAAGGGGGGAGGGGCTAGTTGCCACTAATGATAATGACTTCCAAGTTAATCCGCATTTTAAGGCCCTTGAATCCGTGTCTCCTTTATGGCCGCATACAGGGTGTTTATTAAAGAACTGTATCAAAGTCAGGAATTAGGGTTCAAATCCAAAAAAAACAGGGTTTTATACACCATAAATAACCCATCAAACAGGAAACAATTTACTTAATAATACCAATCGCTAAAATCCTTAATTTTGATGAATTTAGATGGTAAAATTATTTATTTTTAAAGATAGTTTAAGATATTATTTCAACCTCAAAAGTACTATTTTTTATGAAATTTTTTTAATGAGTGTCTTTTGAATTTACTGCAATTCACGCAACTGCCAGATATAAATAACCCAATAAAACCCAGAAAAAACCCTAAAAAAGCCACAAAGAAAACTGAAAAACTCCACCAGAAAAACCCCCAATAACACCCACAAAACAAAAACGCTGAAAAAACCCTATAAAATCCACAAAAACCCTAAAAAACCCTAGTAAAGCCCACCAAAAACCCTAGTAAAACCCATAAAAAACCCTAGTAAAACCCATAAAAAACCTCAATAAAAACCCAAAAAACCCTAATAAAACCCAGAAAAAACCCTTAAGAACCCTAGTAAAGTCCACAAAAACCCTAGTAAAACCCACAAAAACTGTAATAAAACCCATAAAAAACCCTCAATAAAACCCAAACAAACCCTAATGAAACCCAGAAAAAACCAATAAAACACCACCCAACCTTTGAAAAGGGGTCTATTAGAATTTACTAAACGTGATAGAACCTCTAGTTAAAAAAACCACTGATTTCTGTGGCGAGGGCTTCGTGAATAATAAATACAAACACCCACTTTAGCCTAACACACCCTGTACATACAGAATGTTACGTTTCCTTTCCCAGGATCCGAATTAAACGAGGGGCTGGGGTATATATATACACTATATCCTTAACATGCCTTGAGCTTATTGTCAAGCCTCATAATTGGACTTACAATTAAGCGATCCGAATTTAAACTTTCTACTAAAGTGTCGACGACGTCTTTATAACACAATTGCCGAGAAGGAAGACGAAACAAACGAAAGTAGCTATAGGTCTCTTTAATTTCTAAGCGTTGATTACATTTTAAACCGGATCTAATTTATTTAAAAAGAAAGTGTTAATGGACGCTAATAGCTTTATAAGTATTTCCTTTGTTGGGCAGCACTTAATAAATAAAATTCAACCCAACGCAACTCAACACGCATGACTAACATAAACTCAACTTCTAAATTAGCCGTCCTTATTTGAGGCCCACTCTAACTATAACCAAGAAGTGATATCTAGTTTACTAGGGAGGAGGTAAAAATTCGCCCCCACATTTCCAGCTTTATCTCCAATCCAAACGTATAGTAGGTCCGGAGTTAATCCCCGCCGCCTCTAAATTACAACCAGCATCTCATTGGTTCTTGAAAACTCACGTCAGCGCGGCCAACGCGAATGACGGGAAAATTACAGTCATATTTTCCGACTGAGGAGAGGCAGGCGAAATAGCCCGGCCTCCTTTTACGTCCCCCCTCGTATTTTGAAAGGGGGACTGGGACTATGGCGCGCGAATACTTAGGCATCTTATACCTTCTCCCTAATAAACTAGATATCACTTCTTGGTAGGCATAGAAAAATATACCTTAATCTATATTATAAGTTTATAATGCATGATAAACTTATGTCTATATATATATATATATAGACATATATGAAAAAAAAAGAAATTGAAAAAGAAATTACTTATTATTTGATCTAAACTTTGGTTCTTTTGGGATATCTGCACGGTATTGCACGGTATAGAGTTTCTTCTCTATTGGATGGATGCAATTTAATACACGTCTCCTTCAGTTGTAGGCCATCCATCTTCCGTGAACAATACATCTCTATATTTAAAGCTCCCCCTTTAACAATGAAGCGTACTGCTTCCTTTCTTCTTCCTTTTTCATATCTTTTGCTTCCAAGCTTAACCTTTTCCAGCTCCAAGAACACGGTACAACAGTACAACAGAAACAGTCTACCCTTTTAGACCAAGTACTTTATCATAGAATATATCATACGTAACATAATAAGAATAAATATGACATTTCCAACGGAAGGCTAGCTTGTTTCCTATCACGTTATCAAGAATGCATACAGATAGGAATATTTGTGTTACTAGCTATTTTCACTCAACGTATCTATAGGTATATTTGTGGGAGGAGCAAGCTAGATTGATCATTATCTATGACGAATTTTACCTAGCGAATTAATAACCAATCTCGATGCCTGTTGCGCGCCTGTTGGATCTCACGTTGATACCAATTAATGAAATCACAGCTATAAAGTCGTCAGAATTATGAGGCATGACCCGTGGTTATAGTTCTCAAGCCAAGACCACAAAACCAGTGTTGAAATTAACATGGGATGTAAGGGGCCACAATTATTCCTAGTAACTGTATGCATCCTGCTATGAATCATATCCCTCTCGACCAAAGAAAGTTTTTGATAGAGGCATAAGTATACAGGGTGTTTCTGATAAGTCTGGGGTGTGTTCTTTGGTCGATTTTGAGTTGAAAATGTTCTATCTCCTTTATGATTTGGTGGGTGTTTTAGGGATGACCCCTTAATTAAAT
Source organism: Phalangium opilio (assembly GCA_019434445.1). NCBI lineage: Eukaryota > Metazoa > Arthropoda > Arachnida > Opiliones > Phalangiidae > Phalangium > Phalangium opilio. The sequence continues at coordinate 139,628 of JAEQBA010001130.1, forward strand.
TAGAAATCATTGTCTATATCAGTTTCTTAATTAAATTTAACGGGTTATCCCTAAATCATAACTCGAAAACAGAGTGTCCCTTGTTGCCAACAAAATGGCGATAGAACATTTTCGACTCAAAATCGATTTCCCAAAGAATAGACATCGCCCTTAATTTATGCCATCCATGTCAGAAACACCCTGTATAGATACATTTATCTCTTAACTCTTTATTATAACGTAAAGGAATTTTGACCCCGTTTGACCTTAGGGGGGCTAAGGGAGAGGCTCCAACAAGTTTAGTTTAGTCTGTTGCAAGTATGCCTGTACTCCTCCTCTCTAGGGGAAAGAAGTGGAAGTGTAGAGAAGAGGCCCTTGTTTTGGCTACGCTCTTCTTTTTAAATTAAAGTGGTGCCATCGTAGATCAACTACCGACCAACGATTAATATCGCACGCTGCTATCCAGCATGATTATGTTGTCAAATTAGAGGAGAGGTTCCCATTACACACTGTATAAGGTGTAGGTTTCTAATAGAGTATTAAAAATCCAACAGAGCTGTTAGCGAAAACGTGAAGAGGTCGAAAAAGGTGATTTTGTTCCCTTATAAAGGCAAAATAAGCCCTTTCATGATTTGCGTCAGGGATAGATTTGATTTTACAAGTAGGAATGGAGAACAGAGTAATCTAGGCGCCCGTCAAAGTCCCGGACGGGGGGGGGGTATGAAAGAAGAGGCGGGTCATAGCGACAGAGGAATTACGTATTTTTCGCCGTCCCCGTCAGCAACGTCATCAAAACGTAGTTTAAATGAGCAGCCAATAAGATAATTTAAACTTTTCGTTACGACGTGTTGGAGGGAGGGGCTCTATACTGGGTGGTCTGAGTCGGAATAACTGAAGTAAATACTAATTAGCCGTTCTCCATTCCTACTTCTAAAATTAAATCTATCCCTGGACATGTTTTCAAACTAAAACCCTGCAAATTCAATGACCTTTATAATGGTCCATTTTTTTCTCTGACCTGCATGGTGGCAACCCTGTACAAAACTATATACCTAACACCCTTCAACCCTGCAACCTGCGTAATACGTTTGAGATTCAGTTAGGCAAATTGAATTGGTCCACACCCTAAATACACGATGGCCATGGCAATCCAATATCCATAATTCCTTCAAAAGCGACTCAGCACTCTCTCTCAAAACGAATGAACGCCACTCTCTTATCACCTTGTTACGACAACCCAACCAAATAAACAGAATGATTTTCAATGATTGTAATACGAAAATCACTCAGTCTACACCGTCCGGTCCTGCTTTTCAAGTGGATAAGATAGTACAGTGTACAAGAGCCTCTGCTAAAACATAACCAGGCAAGCGATCGCAATATATACACCTTTTCATTCACTAATGGCTTTTATTTGTTCGGCAGCGGCTATGCCGAAGTGCATTTATAGCTAGCTTATACCATTATCGCCTTATCCTACATTGAAGACGAGATAAAGGTTTAACGGGAATATCCCTTAATTGATTGTGATGACATAAGCGAGAACATATATGCCTATACACACCTGCTTTCCGGGTCCGTAGGTGACTAAGAACCGGTCCTAAGTGTATCATTATTATGGGGAAAGGGCACGCATTAGGCGACGTATGACAAGTTACAGCTATTTTTCATTTAATATCGATTGTATTAACGGGTTAGCGCGTGGGAGAGTCAGTATGCAGCTTATTGATTGGTGGAAATAGTTTAATATACGCTTTAAAATAATAGGTGTATATATATAGGCAAGCACACTTAATTAGCATCGGATTTAATTTATTAATTGAGCTTTGAATTTTCCAAAAGTCGGTTGTAGAGTCTGGTGTGTTGACCTCCTTGTTTTGTTAAGACATAAGAAACATTGATGGGTATGTTTACAATAAAGACGTAATGGTTTCAAACAATACGGACCATCCAAATTTGGTGCAGGACTGGTGACTTTGAAATACCCTTATCTAACGTCTTTGGGTGGGGGGCTGAGGCGAAGTTCTTCGGACCAGAGCCTGCGGTTCCCATCCCCCATGGCATCATTCGCCATAGGATTCACTGCCGGATGTCTGCACTTCAACTGCAGCTCTGGCTTGACATGGATGGACAGAGACAGGCCAAGGAGTTTGTCCCGGGTCCTTCTATCACTAGGGCAAAGGAACTGCTTGCCCTCACTAAAAACAAAATTAGGCTGGTCACCAGTCTCCTCACTGGACACTGCCGGCTGAATAGACACCTGCACTTATTGGGCATCGTTGATGACCCACTCTGTAGGTTCTGCCGGGAGGTAGAGGAAACCTCCTCCCATATCCTCTGTAGCTGCGACTACCTCGCGGCCATGAGGTTCGAGCATTTCGACATGCATACTATGGAACCTCACCAGTTCTCTACTGTCTCGGCCAACCGGATTCTCCGATTCATCGAGGCGACAGGACTCTTCGTAGTCTAACAAGCTCGGGGCGCACAATATACCCTTGGTATCGGTGCTCGGCGCGGCGACGCGCCACCCCCTTCAACAATAACGTCTTTGGGTCAACATACCGTGCCCGTGCGTCCTATTAATGATCCGTATTAACCCTATTTCAAGCAGACGATAACTACGCCCCGCCTCTTTTGATAAGAGTCTACGTGTGACTATTTCCTTAATTGTTTTAGGGGCTAATCAATGTTTGAGTGGCCGACCATGTTGTATATCTTGGTATAACTAAATGTTGAAGACACCAACGTGTTCTTTGACACTTTCCACTACGCAGTTTGACGCAAAGATCATATCATACCAAGAAGCGATATCTAGTTTATTAGGGAGAAGGTTTAAGATGCCTAAGTATTCGCGCGCCATAGTCCCAGTCCCCCTTTCAAAATACAAGGGGGGGGGCGTAAAAGGAGGCCCCGGGCTATTTCGCTACACTCGCCTCAGTCGGAAAATACGACTGTAATTTTCGTCATTCGCGTAGGTCGCGCTGACGTGAGTTTTCAAGAACCAATGAGATGCTGGTTGTAATTTAGAGGCCGGGACTAACTCCGGACACCTACGTTTAGACTGGAGATAAAGCTGGAAATGTGGCGCGAATTTATACCTTCTCCCTAGCAAACTAGATATAACTTCTTGGTCATACTTTAAAGGGATACACCGAACTAGAATTAGTTCTTTTTTTTTAATCGAAAAGAATAAAAGATAATGAATATATCAGTTGGAACCATGTTTTTATCTACAATATTAAAGAAAATAAGAGCAATCAAGTTTCTGAACGGTTTTAGTTAGCTTTAGGACCGTGTGATGGCGCCTGTTACAAATTTCCTCTCCATAAAACCATCTCTCTCTCTCTCTCTCTGATTGGATGTATTCAAATTTTGCGCCACAAACCTTGTGGCTTGTATTTTATGAGAAAGGGACGGACGTACGCGTTACATTAGCTTAAACTAGAGATACCTACTTCCACCCCTATTTACTTCTGGTAAGGCAAATAGAGGTATTTAAATTTTAGAAACATCCTATCTGAGAGGAAGTTTAAAAACTGAAACGGAATTCATTAACTAAGGCATTAAAGCGGATCTAGGGAAAACTTTTTTAACGGCTTAATATATTTAAAACTATAGGAGGGTTGGGTACTTGCGTAATCATTAAATGTAATACTTAAAAAAAACGGAAGCTATTTAGGTTAGAACGACTTAATACGTTATTAAGTAAACGATGCGCGTGCAAATAAACCAAGCGTGAAACTCTTGAATTGAATTAAATTAACTACAAATGTTTTTAAATTACAAGGTCAAATGATCCTTTTGATTTATACTACGACCGAGATAAAAATATTTAGGTATGTTTGTTTTTGTCTTTAAAGATGGGATAGGTGATACACCATAATTTAAAATGGTTAGATGCTTTTATAAAGATATAATTAAAGCGTGTTTAATTTAAACTAAATTTTTAATTATATTTGGGCGCTATACCGTGAAAGATTAGTGATGTTAGTAAATGTATGAATGAATGAATGAATGACGTATTTGTTAATTATTATAAAAATTATGGGACATGAAAATTAAGATTTAAACTAATTTTTAAATTATTTTTGGGCGATAAACCGTGGAAGATTAGTGATGTAAATGAATGAATGTATGAAGTATTTTTGTTTATTATGCTAATTATTATAAATATGGGGCATATGTTATGTTATTAAGATTTTATTTATGATTTAACTAATTGGGATAGTTGCGTATGATTCTAGGTTAATGTGTGTATGGATTTGCATACACCTTTTTTTGATAAATAAGCATAATTACATCATAACATAAAGAATGTCAATAAATATTCAAATTTTTTAGTATTCTAAGGGTTATTTCTTTCATATAAGGGTCTGTTTAAGTTATAAGTAATTAATTAACTAGTTATTTATTTATTTATTTAATTATTTATTAACCGCGGTTTTTGGGTTCAGGGTCAAATATGATAATTTATAGTTATTGCTTTTTCCCTGTAAAGAGATAAAGACAAGGCCCAATCTCCTGATAGTTCTTATTTATTAGGAGATGTTTTGGTAGGTCTATCTTGCAGACAAGTTCGTTTTCAAATATTCCATATGTGACATTGAGATATTTGGGGTTAAAGGTCAAGCAGTCTATGGCGAAGACACATTTCTCCGGCGAAGTAACAGACCCTTTTAAGGCGGAAAATCCAGTAATAATGTGGATGCCCAAAGATGTAAGAAAGTTACCAGTCTCGCAACAAATTTGGATTAGGTCCGTTTGTAATTTAAGTCTTTGAGGAGCATTGATGGGTATGTTTGTCAACAGTCTTAACAGAATAGTGGTCAACACACCAGACTCTAGTCCACCCCTACCTATCCCGACTTTTGAAAATTGTCTATTGTTTTAAATGTAAACAAACAAAGAATTTCTAAATCAAATTACATTTTTAGAGGGTAATTTCACAGTAAAAAATTGCCCCAAAAACTTACTTTCAAAATAATAATCAAAACCAATATTACTGAAAAATAACTGTGTCTTTGAGCCATTCGATTCCGATTAGATCATGCGTGCACCCATTCCTTTTGGAAATTTATTTTATTATGGTCTAACCCAAAAAAATAGGGGGGCCTATACATTTTAAAAAGATATTGAATTCATATCATATCTTCAGACTGACTTATATCATTCATAAGTTTATGAGATATGTTACGTAATAAGTATGGCACTACCTATACACGTTTGTAATGCTACTGAGAGACTTACAGCTCGAGTTAACTAGTTCGAGGGAGAACGACGGAAGCGAGAATTGAAGTACTACACTCGGTGGTTAATTAATTTTGCAGGACTTGAATCCATCTAGCTCCTATTTAGTCTGCATTACTAAGCCTTTGACAGCAGCGCCAAAACCAGGCGTACATCGCTTTACCTCGAATCTATGACCTACTTCAATCACTTCAAAATTACAAGCTCCATGCAGTTTCTAAGTTACCAGTGACAAACAAATGGAACAAAGCCTTGGACAGCGCCTCACCAGGCGTACGTCGCTTTACCTCGAATCTATGACCTACTTCAATCACTTCAAAATTACAAGCTCCAGTTTCTAAGTTACCAGTGACAAACTTATGGAGAAACATATCTTATGAACTTATACGCTGCAACAACAGTGGGTCTTCTTGAAGAAATATTCTATTCCATAGCTAGCAAGCAATAATGCATGCATGCATAGAAAGAAAATATTTCTAAACTAAAGAGTACAGGTACTCGAAAATGAGATAGAAGGTTCTAGAAGCCTAGGACCTCTTATCTTCATACAGAATAGCAATCTTCTCATAAAAAGGCTCACATAAAATATACATATAGAAAAGAAAAAAAATCTGCTTATCGTTGCAGATAGTTCAACTTCAGAAAAGAGAGAAGAGGGGCCAAGGCCCAAAGCTCAACCACCACCATCCTGCACTGTCTAACCCGTATATCCCAGACTCCAGTACCCTCTGAATTTTGATAAGCCTTAAGCAGGTCTTGATGCTCATATTTTGGTCAGCTCATAACATTACTTAGATAAACCAGAGGTGAATTTCTTGAAGTGTGTATCTACACTCTACAGACCTACACGTGCACTATAGATGCCATTTCAGGAGTACATTTTAGGTAGGCCTGAGTGACAATTCTTTCAGCAGTAGTCGTCGTAACCAGATTAAACCGATACCGATGTATCGGTTTAGCCAAATATCGGTACCGATACCGATGTGGCATGCATAGAACATTTTCGACTCAAAAAAATTATAAAGAACACACCCCTTAATTTATGCCAGACTTATTAGAAACACCCTGTATCACCTATTGATGGGTTTTATATAAAGGGCTTTGAAGTCAATCATACCAACCGCCATTTAAAAATGGCCGCCCATTAATTACAAAGATGTCAGCAACACCTGGTAAAGTACCTTTGCTACTTAGCAACTACTGAAAAACATTTTTGCCATTTCAGATACTGTAATTTCATAGTTACCAAGAAGTGATATCTAGTTTATTAGGGAGAAGGTATAAGATGCCTAGCCTAAGTATTCGCGCGCCATAGTCCCAGCTAGTCCCCCTTTCAAAATACAAGGGGGGACGTAAAAGGAGGCCGGGCTATTTCGCCTCTCCTCAGTCGGAAAATATGACTGTGATTTTCGTCATTCGCGTCGCGCTGACGTGGGTTTTCAAGAACCAATGAGATGCTGGTTGTAATTTAGAGGCAGCGGGGATTAACTCCGGACCTACTATACGTTTGGACTGGAGATAAAGCTGTCTAAAATGTAGCGAAATTATAACTTCTCCCTAGTAAACTAGATATCGCTTCTTGCTGTTCCCAAAAACCTACATTTCATTACCTAACTTCTTATTTCTATGTCATTTCCATAAGCACCTATATTTGTTTATTTTTTACCTGCCCCGAGTGGTCCGGTCGTATGAACTCGTGCGTAAATTTACAGTCGTGAATTCAAGATACAGAAACAAATATTTATTTATATATTCACCTATGTCAAGTCAGAACAGTTTCATAGGGAAGTCTAGGGTTGGCGCAACGAGTGTTTTGTTGAACTTTATTTAAATAGAAAGATTTATTTAAAGTTTTATGTATATCCTTTTATATCTAAGTTAGTCTTTAAAGTATGTTAGTGTAGGCGTGAAATAATCGCGTTTAAAGGTGCGTTGAATTGTGACCAAAAAACTAAAGAAAACATCTAAGAAAATTATATTAAAAATATTGGAAAAGTAATCATTTAAAAGGTTAAAGGGTCCTCGGACCCCAACTTGTGCCAACTGTTGATAAAAATAATATTTTGGCCCCATTATTGTATAGTTATTTATAAATGTTAATTTTAAATGTATTTGGCATAGTAAGTTAAGGCCTAAAGATGGACAATGTTTGGACTAATCAAAAGGTTAGGGGGCCTCGGACCCCATCTTGGATCAAGAGTAGAACAAAAAAAATGTAGTTTAATAAAAATAGCATTTTTAATGCAAATGGCCAAAGCATTGTAGACCCTAAGATGGTCAGAAAGACATATGCTTTTTTACATATAATTGTAGACTAATAAAAATGTTTGGGGCCCTCGGACCCCATTTTGGTTCAAGAGTTGAAAAACAACTTTGGTCATTCTAATGTAATTGGCCAAAGCCCCTAAAGGCCCTAAGATGGACAGAAGGACAATTATTTTTTTTTGACATATAATTGTAGACTAATCAAATGTTAGGGGCCCTTGGACCCCATCTTGGATCAAGAGTTCAAAACCAAAATTTGCTCTCCATATACTGTAGTTACAAAAGAAAAAACACCTTTTTAACATAATTGCATCTCAAATAATTTGAATAATTTAAAATAAAGACGAAAATTTATGTTAAATTTTTAAAATAAAACCAATTTGCAAACCTGTAATAATTTTAATAAACCGTAAATTTCTTTTAAATATTTTCACTTTTTGCTATAAGCCCCTTAACACTTTAACAAGTTACGGCTATATAGGTAGGCCTAGGCCTAGTAAAAGTCAAATATTCATTTAGAATAAAGAACTGGTTTTAGCCCAGTGTTTTTTGGAATTTTTTTAAACGGTAACCAGCCCTTTTTAAGACATAACATATATAAAAGAGAAATGAGAATTTTCACTTTTTTTTTTTCTTTTTTTTTTTTACGTTGGCCGACTATCTGTCTCTATAACCTCAGGGCGATTTGCGAAAAATTTTCACTTCAAACCACGTGCCCGAAATAATTCTTTATATTCAAGAAGGTAATTATTAGATGTAAAAATAATTAAATTTTTTATCTATATCTACATATATGTCCAAGTCCTGACTGACTGAATGAATGATTTATAATCAGCGTTCAGCCCATACCGCTTAAACTAGAAAGTTCAAATTTGCATGGGACGTTTGTGCTCCCATATCTCATTAAGTTAACCTAATAACCATAAGTTCATAAGATGTGTTCCATAAGTTTTTCACTGGTTAATGAGAGCTTGTCATGAAGTGACGTAGGTCATAGATTCGATGTAAAGCAGCGCTAATCATTCCTATTAGCTGTATGTATTCCTGATAAAATCCGTGGTACAGTAACGTGTTTAACTTCAAATTAACGATCACGTGCAACCAACAAAGTATAAAAAACACAACGATCACATGACACGAAAGAGGTATAAAAAACACAACGATCACATGACACGAAAGAGGTATTAAAAAACAACGATCACATGACATGAAAGAGGTATTAAAAACACAACCATCATGTGACACCAACAAAGTATGAAAACACAACCATCATGTGACACCAACAAAGTATGAAAACACATCGATCACATGACACGAAAAAGTATTAGAAAATGGAAAACTTCTTATCACAAAATCAATACTTTACTTCAATTAACGAACTTCTTTCTCCCTTTAAATTATCATAAAATCAATAGTTTACTTCAATTAATGAATTTCTGTTTCAACGTTACATAAGGGATGAGTTTTAAACGGTATATTTTTTTTGCAAAAGCGAAAATCTAACGAAAATGCACTTTGCAATTAAGAAAGAGAGTTGTTATCACTGTTTTTGCAACTTTACCAAAGGCCATTTTTTTTTATTATTTATTCTGGTAGCGCTCGATCGCCATTTGCCGTAATCTACTCTTGTTTGTAATTAGTGGAAAATGTTTGCGGCTTTTTTTTTTTAAACACAGGGAGTCGTTTTTTATCAGATATCGTGGCGGTGCTACTTGCTTGTTTGGTTTTAAAAAGAAGTCTTTTAAGCGTAGGTTTTGTGGGAAAACTAGTTTTTTTAAGGGTTGCCGTTTTCTTCTTTCATTTAAGATAAATTTCATTTTGAAGGTTTCCGAGATCGAAATTGAGATTGAGGGTACGAAAAGGTTAACTTTCAACTGATCAAGATTTATCTAATTATTTTTATAAATTAAATTACGAGAGCTCCCCGGTCGAGGTCTGGCCTCGACCTATCTTGATTCTTCAAGAATTTAGTTAAAAAACTTGTTAACTTAAGCCTAATTTTAAATAAAGTGTCAGTGACTACATGCAAACGTCCATGATACTCAAAATGAAGCTCTAGTTATTCTTACCAAGAAGTGATATCTAGTTTATTAGAGAGAAGGTATAAGATGCCTAAGTATTCACGCGCCATAGTCCCAGTCCCCCTTTCAAAATACAAAGGGGGGACGTAAAAGGAGGCCGGGCTACTTCGCAGCCTCTCCTCAGTCGGAAAATATGACTGTAATTTTCGTCATTCGCGTCGGTCGCGTTGACGTGAGTTTTCAAGAACCAATGAGATGCTGGCTGGTTTTAATTTAGAGGCGTCGGGGATTAACTCCGGACCTACTATACGTTTGGACTGGAGATAAAGCTAGAAATGTGGTGCGAATTTATAACTTCGCCCTAATAAACTAGATATCACTTCTTGATAATACTAATATTACGATAAGTTCATAAGATATGTTCCCCATAAGTTTGTTAATCTCTGGTTAGAAACTGGAGCTTGTAATTTTGAAGTGACGTAGGAGGTCATAGATTCGAGGTAAAGCGACATACGCATAGTGAGACGCTGTCAAAGGCTTAGTAATGCAGACTAAATAAGAAGCCGAGTGTAGTCAATTCTCAGTGTCTTTCGAAAAATAAATAACATTTTAATTTTATATAGTGGTTTGTTTTAAATATAATATAAATTTCAACTTTATATGTATACATTTGGGTAATGATAAAGAATATATAGAGCCCTAAACAGTAAAAAGGAGCCTATAATCCTGCCAAATTCCTAGCAGACGAACCATAAAAACACTCGTAATCACGTCCCTCCTCCTCCCAAACTTCTTATTTAGTAATCCGTAAACTTCCGGAATCCGGAAACGTTTGACAATATTTCCTAAACGACAAAATGGTTAAAAGTGACCTTGGTGAACGTTGGCAATCACCTATTGTCACGGACCCTTGAAATTACAAATAAATATCTCTCCCAAAAATCTTTACAATATTACCAAATTCAACCTAACAGCATAAGTTTATGAGAAATGTTCCATATAAGTATGACAATAATATACACGTTTGTAATGCTAGAGGTTTACAGCTCGAGATAACTAGTTCGACAATGACAAGCGAGAATTGAAGTCCTACACTCGGATGGTTAATTAATTTTGCAGGACTTCCATCTAGCTCCTATTTAGTCTGCACAAGGTCTGCATTACCAGGGATAGATTTAATTTTAGAAGTAGGAATGGATTGAACGGTTCGTATTTACTTCAGTCCCACCCAGTATAGAGCCCCTCCCTCCAACACGTAACGAAAAGTTTAAATTATCTTATTGGCTGCTCACTTAAACTAGGTTTTGATGACGTTGCTGACGGGGAATGGCGAAAAATGCGTAATTCCATTTTGACTCTGTCGCTATGACCCGTCCACCTCTTCTTTCTATCCCCCCCCTCCATCACGTGGAAGGGGGTTCAGGACTTTGAAGCGCGCCCACATTACTCCGTCCTCAATTCCTACTTCTAAAATTAAAGCTATCCCTGGCATTACTAAGCCTTTGACAGCGCCAAAACCAGGCGTACTTCGCTTTACCTCGAATCTATGACCTACATCAATCACTTCAAAATTGCAAGCTAAGTTACCAAATTTAACAAACTTATGGAGGAACATATCTTATTATTGACTTATGTTAACAGTAATTTCCTCAAACATTACGACACCAAGATTATTCCGAATTCCATCGATTTTATACTTAAACGTAACTGTATAAATTAACATATAAGATCTTTATCCCAATTTGAAGCGAGTCTTCGTTTCCACGTGCTACTATAACTTGATGACCTTAATAACGCGTAGAGCAAAACCAATGAATTAAAACCCAGCTCGAGTTGGTAGGTGGCCTTGAGGTCTAATGAAAACATAAATACATACATAACATTCTGACATCCTGCTATAGCAGCAGTATATCGTCACAAATAAATGATAATTTCCAAAATGCTTGCTGTATGTGGTATGGTTTATTTAAAGAAAAAATCAAGTGTTTTATAAGAATAATTTGAATAGTGAAACATATAGGAAATACAGTCTCAAACTGATATTTAAATTCAAATTAGTTTCATAGATGCTTTTAAATTAATACCTGTTGTTTATTAACCAGAAGGCAGGGAGTTACGCGATTGGCCAGAGGTGCAAATTTAAAATTATCTATGAAATTTACGAAACTAATTTCAATTTTAAAATCATTCTTAGACTGTATTTCCTGGATGTTTCACTAATAATGCAGCTTGGTCTTATCAGTGATAGATTTAATTTTAGAAGTAGGAATGGAGAACGGTTAGTATTTACTTCAGTCCGACTCATAGACCACCCAGTATAGAGCCCCTCCCTCCAACACGTAACGAAAAGTTTAAATTATCTTATTGGGTGGCTCACTTAAACTACGTTTTGATGACGTTGCTGACGGGGACGGCGAAAAATACCTAATTCCTTTTTACCTCTGTCGCTATGACCCGCCCGCCTCTTCTTTCATACCCCCCCCCGTCCCGTGGAAAGGGGGTCCGGGACCTTGACGCATGCGCGCCCAGATTACTCTGTTCTCCATTCCTACTTATAAAATTAAATCTATCCCTGGTAGAATTAAGAATCGACAACAAAAAAATCACTTTATTTTCCTTTACACCGTTCCTTTAATTTATAATTGCAAGGGTAAATTATTGATACATTGGAAAGAAAGAACGTTATAATTTAAATAATAACAACAACAGGTGGGACGCGTAATTAATATAACAAGGTATAGTAAATCATTGTTCAAAATTTATTCGAAAAATAAAAATATTAATAAATAATAAATAATACGAGCTAATAATTAAATTAAGTTACTGCAGTCTACGCTAGTAAAATTATGATTGCAGGTGCTGCTATGGTTCAATGATTTATTATATCACAATCTAACGTACATAATATACTTCAAAGGTAGGCCTAAGTTAGCCCAAAAAGGATAGGTTTCATTATAAGATAACCTAATAACTCATATATATATATATAAATTAAATTGTAAATAGACGTTCAAAAGTCAGGCGCGTCTCAGACCGTTCTAACTTATCCAGTAAGTTAATTGCTCAAATATATTTTTTTTAATATTGTAAGGAATGCATACAGCCAATAGGAATGATTGTGGTCCTATATATTTCGTATTAATTTATATATGAGTTTTGTGGGACAAATCTTAATATATAATTATAGGATTTTATAGGGAAAATGTGTTTTTATAGGAAAATATAGGAATAAAAATGATGATCATATATAATACTATTTTGGCTTAATCTATGTAGAAAATTCTCAATAAAAAATAATAACAAATTGGATTTTACTTTCAAAATTCAGAGGAACTTAATTAAAATATAATATATCAAAAAATCCTGAGCGAGCCTTTGAAGCAATTTCGTTCAAATCTAGTCAAATGTGATCTCGATAAAAGAGGCATAACTATATTTTGATAATTTAAAAAAGAATAAAGTTCTTTACTCTTTGTAAAATAACCCTTTTACCTTTTTAATTTTAACGGAAATCCGATTTCTCTTTAATTGAACTTATTTGTAAAGGTAATTAGGTAGTTACGAGAAAATTTCAAAAATTGGCGCGCATACCCGAGGCTAATTACGTTAAAAACGTGACATTTTTCGTGTCTCGAATATCTGTCCTTTGACCTAATTGTCGTTCACTCATTGCTAGAGTTAATGGTTTGAACGTGCTAACTTGACATTATTCGAGATTAAATATACTATAATAAAAATTTATAACGTAACTAGAAACCTTTTTCATTTTTTTCTTCTTTATTTTTTTAAGGGAGCATGAAAGGGGTCACAATCAAGTTGTTTGGGATTCATTTGGAATTTTGAAATGTAAAATTATGACACAAGTCTTTTGAAATTGCTTAAAAAAATAAGCCTAACTTGGGCCTAAAGGGACCTAACTTAACCTTACTTTACCTAATCTAATCTGAAACAAACCCGGACCAAACGTGAACTTATTATATTTAGACATAAGTTCATAAGATATGTTCCCCATAAGTTTGTAAATTCTGGTTACTTAGAAACTGGAGCTTGTAATTTTGAAGTGATTGAGGTAGGTAGGTCATAGATTCGAGGTAAAGCGACATACGCCTGGTGCATGAGGCGCTTCTGTCAAAGGCCTAATTAGTAATGCAGACTAAATAGGAGCTAGATGGAAGTCCTGCAAAATTAATTAGCCACCGAATGTAGTACTTCAATTCTCGCTTCCGTCGTTCTCCCTCGAACTAGTTATCTCGAGCTGTAAGTCTCAGGGTAGCATTACGAAGTATAGGTAGGGTAATACTTATCATGTAACGTATATTATAAACTTATGGGTTTAGTCTATACTGAGGGTTTTGAGCATATATTATCATTTCGACGCTTCATGCTCCCTTTAATTCAAAATTAAGCTTGAAAAAAATTCGCAGTATTTATTTCCCAAAATGATTAAAATTGGGATTGAATTTCATTTAGTTTATATGGAAATGTTTTTTTTTCAAAATGAAGCGATATTAAAAACTTTGACGTTATTTGATCTAATAAAAATATCCAATATGCAGCAAAATTTTTTTTTTTTAATTTTTTATATATTCATTAAGTTAATAGAGAGTTTAAGAAATTGACAGCAACAAACTTTCGATGTCGTGAGAAAAAAATTAAATTCCAGGTGTTTGCTTCTCAATATTATTTTTATATTAAATCTAATTAGTCTAACACCTACGAAGTACTCATTTAACAAAATTAAGAAGAAGAAAAAATGACAAAAGGTCCTGCACGGGCTTCATCACGTTTCTCAGATGTCAACTTCTTAAACCTCTCTAATAAAATTATCTTTTTTTTTTATCGGATAGGTTAAAAGGTCACAGCGAAAAAAAGACGCGTGATTTTCCAAATTTTGATCTTCGAATTATACCTAATAACACAATTTTAGTGAAAGAGTAACTTGGCGAAATTAATATCACATAACGTCAAGAAGTGATATCTGGTTTATTAGGGAGAAGGTATAAATTCGCCACATTTCCAGCTTTATCCTGAATGATGCAGTAGATGCTATAATAACAAATTAATGACAACCCTTAAACCCAACAGTTAAAAATTAAGAAACCAGGAATGGATTGGGGAACTTAATTTCTCTAACTCCTTATAGTGACTTATGAAGTTACTATATACATTACGTGTAATCATTAAAACACCTGTACCTTTATTTTAATTACACCCGTAATCAATGTACAGGTAATTAATTACGCCCTAGTAAATTACCTCGTACCAAAATAATTTTCGCAGAATAAAAACCACGTGTTTACATATGATAGTTTTCTTCCAGACAAGGAGGATTCATACCATTTACACAAGGAGACCAGACTTCAGGCGTAAGTTACACAAGGAATCCAAACTCCAGGTGTAAGTTACACAAGAAACGCAAACTCCCATCAGGTGCAATCAAAAGCCGGCCAGGTCTCCTTGTGTAAAAGGTATAAATCCTCCTAACCTGAAAACTATCAATATTAAATTAATATAACAATTAAAACTTACGTATATTGAATCCCATAAACCTCAGCTAACGATGGATTAAAAACCTTCGCCTTTGGAACACGATTCTCCAAGGCGAGTTTCACCAAGTCCGTATAATCATCTTTAACCACGTTAACTTCGGCCGAAACATTGTTCAAAGAATTAAACTTGAAATCCGGGTTCAACTGGGCTTCTTTTGACCCTAACTGACGAGCTAATGCTTCATTTAAAAACCTTCTATTTATTACATTGGCAACTGGACCAGCACCAGCACCTGGAACCGCAACATCAATTGAAGCCGGGTTAACACGAGAAATTAAGTTCCTTAAGCCTAATCTTAAGTGAGAAGGTTCCAAATGGTCCAAATCTCCCCGAGACTTTAGTTCCAATACTAATAAACACGCGGCAAAAATTACAGCCGTTAAACTTAACGCTGTTAATAACCGTTGTTTTAATTTCATGTTGTGAGTAGGACAGAAACGCCGCATTGCAAATATCTTATTACGATTGTTATCTTGGATTTTATCATATTTAATAGTAATTAATTTAAGTTAATTAGTTTATGATGTTATTATAAAGGTTTAACTACATGCCGAGCGTGTTTAGAGCACGTTTTCGCGTAACTTGATGCCGAGAATCTCACTCACTGGAGGTCTTAACGCATCGAGAGAGAAATTTCCTCTGAATCCAGAGAAACTCTAGGCCGCGATTCTAGTTCTAAGTTTTCTGGTAGGCGCCGAGCGGCGCTGTAGTTCCCTACGTACGGTTGGTTTATAGCCGTTTTCTTTATCAATAAGGTCGAGGGGTTGGATAGTGGATATTGTACAGGGAAATGAGAATATTTGTCAAAACTAGCTAGGTCTTGGAACCAGTGACAACGTCCCTAGTGTCCAAAATAATGTACTAATTGGTCCTTAGGACCACGGTCCCTCCCTTAGTTTTAGTATATATGAAACCATGCAGTGACTCCAAGTGTTCAAAATAATAAACTGGTCCTTGAAACCAGTGACCCCCTAGTGTCCAAAATAATAAACTTGACCTTGGGTATGGTCCCCCTTAGTTTTCTGATATTTTTGCAATACTGGCCCCTTAAGTGATAATTGGTAGTGCTGTGGGAGTACTCGATCGAGTATCGAGCCGAGTACTCGATAAGAGATCTTCTAAGACTCGAAAAAGTTAAGGCTCGATAAATACTCGGACCTGCTTTTAGAAGGCCTTTAACTCTGAAAATGAGATGTAGTAGCTATAAAAAATCTACTAGAAAGCTAGTCACTCTTATTGGTTAACAGACGCGAGTTAGTGCTAATTGGGTAGTTTAGATCATAATGCCAGTGTAATTTAGTAGGGAAGTAGTTAAAGTTACCAGTCCTGCACCAAATTTGTTTCATATTGTTTGAAGTTATATCTTAATTAAATCTTAAAGTCTTTGTTGACAAACAAACCCATCATTCGCCTTAAGACAACAGTCACAACAAGGCAGGCAACACACCAGGCCCATTTCTTGAAGAAAACAATAAAATTTGTATCTTATCTAAAATCATTTTGTTGGCACGGTTTACAACAACACTAACCACTACTTTCGGGGGGAAGTGTGCCACCCCACGTATATAATCTTACCTCGTGTCTTATATGTGACGCAACAAGCTCGTTCAGCTTGTATTAAAACTGATAGCGAAAAAGGGGGAATACAAATTTGTTTTTTATTTAAGTCAGGTTTTTCTTTTGGCTTCATCAGGAGCAGATGACAAAGGAGTCTCGGACGCTAGCTTCCACAATATAGAGGGCAATGGCACCCGCGTACGTCACAGCTGTAGCGGTATCGTTTGCCATAGAGGCGCTATCAGACATTATAGCAGACGATGTTTTTTGGTGGACTATATCTGGCACCAAAGTCTGCTGGGAATTTTTTTTTGTAATAACGGGCTAACGGTGGATACTGAGGTTCGTCTTATCCGATCGCGACATAAATATACACAATATAATTACTTTATTCAAACAGCTGTAACCGTTGGTATTAAGATAAAAGATAAGACTACATTTTGTGACTTCAACCTACTAAATAGTCAAATTAAGTCCAAACTAGCAGAGAAACCCAGGTAAGCCAAGGCTCAATTAACAATCTGTGCCCACTGGAATGATTGGGGTCGGGTTTTCAAAAGATAAAAGCAAGGTTTTAAAAGATGCCGAAACACAATGTTATATATGTGTTTTAGGGCCAAAATATTCCGTATTTCTTTTGAATTAATTGACTGCTACAAGAGGTTGGAAACGAAATCACTGTCTCTTACTTTTTGGGTTTTATAAGATCGTGAGTGATTTCTTTTCCCAACCTCTTGTAGCTATCATTTAATTCAAGAAGAAATTTAGAAAAAATTGGCACTGAAACACATTTTAGTTTTTTAATAGTGTACATACGTTACTCGCTGGGTTTTTCATTATCAATTTTAGTCCCAAAAAAGATTAAAAAGCCGTTGAAATCCATTTTTTAACTCTAATACTCGTTAAGCCTAGGCTAATTATAAGCAGACGATACGTATTTTTAAAAAGAGTTTCCAGACGCTATTTCCCAGATCTCCTTTCGAGACTTTGCAGCCACGCTATTGGTTGGAAAATAAAGCTCAAATTTCCTACGAGTGGTGGCACTGGCGTAATGATTTTGGTTAATAACCGTGACGTTCGCGGATCCCATTGCCCTCTACATTATGGAAGCTAGCGTCCGAGACTCCTTTGTCATCTGCTCCTGGCTTCATATACAACGACCTAACATTATTCGTCTAAAATTATTACGAAATCGTAGGCAGAAGCCATACTTTAGTTCTCAGCGTCAACTTATACGAGCTAGAGGTCGATTTATAGCAAATGTTTGTCAATTTTTCTTTCTTTTAAACTGGGGGGTAGAGAGAGAGAGAGAGAGAGGATTTTCGTTTTCGAGGGCGGACGTTTGTGAACATAATCGTTTGTGTCTGTGCCAATTTCATATATATATTTTTAAAACTGTTATGTACAGTTACAGGAGTTGTATTATATGTTGGTATATAAGAAACACGTGGTCGTTTGTGAGTTGTCTTAGTTAAGTATGAAAATAATGGGCTGTGTATTTATTATTGTTCTTTTAAGGTATTATTAAAATTACCAAGATAATAGCAGTACCGTTTTATTAATAAACTAAAGGAAAGGTTCAGGTAACATAACATTATATCAAGAAGTGATATCTAGTTTATTAGGGAGAAGGTGTTAATTCGCCTCCACATTTCCAGCTTTATCTCCAGTCCAAACGTATAGTAGGTCCGGATTAAATCCCCGCCTCTAAATTACAACCAGCATCATCTCATTGGTTCTTGAAAACTCACGTAAGCGTGACCTACGCGAATGACGAAAATTACAGTCATATTTTCCGACTGAGGAGAGTGTAGCGAAATAGCCCGGCCTCCTTTTACGTCCCCCCTTGTATTTTGAAAGGGGGACTGGGACTATGGCGCCCGGCGAATTCTTAGGCATGCATCTTAAACCTTCACCCTAATAAACTAGATATCACTTCTTGATTATATCTTAAAGAACGGGCATAAACATAAAAGGTAAATATTTTAATAAAAATTATCTCTTATTGCAAAATAATTACCATTTAATTTGTCTTAAAAACGAGAACTACTACGCGGCCATTTTTTAGTGGCGTCTGCTAGCCAGAACCTCTTACCCCTACGGGACTGGGAGAATTCTCACAGGCTGAAAGCGCTATGTGTCAATCGTGACACGAGATGTAGAGCGTGCCACAGGAATTTTGTTTACAACATTCCTACTAAATGTATGAATTCCTGGTGAAATTTAATATGAACAGGAGAAATTTCGCCTAACCAATTTTCCTGATATTTACTTTTTAAGAGGTCAATTATACTCAGGCTTCTTCCCAACAAGTATAAATAAAACATTGTAAAGGTAACTTTCGAAAGCTGCGTTTGGAGTTAGGTAATATAAAATAACACTTTGTTTACTCAGCTTTAACTACGAAAACTACCTACCTTTTTTGTCCCTGATAATTTGAAATAAAATTGACAAGATGGAACCCATATAAATTAGTATGTATTATTTCACAGAGTTTTACCAAAGCGTTTTTTCATTTAAAAATTCAGGCATCTCTGATTTTTAAGATTTTGGTTGTCCTTTGACAAGAAGTGATATCCAGTTTATTAGGGAGAAGGTATAAGTATCCTAATCACACGCCATAGTCCCAGTCCTCCTTTCAAAATACAAGAGGGGACGTAAAAGGAGGCCCCGGGCTATTTCGCCTCTCCTCAGTCGGAAAATATGACTGTAATTTTCCTCATTCGCGTCGCGCTGACGTGAGTTTTCAAGAACCAATGAGATCCTGGTTGTAATTTAGAGGCGGGGATTAACTACGGACACGAAGTATCTCTTTAAGATATTATATTAGACAATGAAACAATTCCTGAAATTTTTCCAAATTAATAATTTGAGTTTCAACCGTAGCCCAACCCATACACTTTAAGTAACAATCTAAAAAAAAATTGGCTCCAGTCAACAAATACCAAGAATTCACTTTTCAACTTTGGAGGCCAAAAATTTGCAGGGCGATTTTCTCCGCTTATGCCTGTACATTTTCCGTGACAGCTAAGCTTTCTTCGCGCAATCTCTTATACAGTTCATCCCAAAGGCATTAATCAATGAAACCAGAAGGGGATAATAGAAGAAGGATGGCACTCCGTATCCTCTTAATACTTGTTATGAAATTACATGATTCTTCCCAGGCGAGGGAATTACCCTTTTTGAACATTTGCTCTCCCGCTCATCAAACTTAATTAAGATGGGCATCGCACCGTGCTAGGGTGCATTCTATAACTGTTTGGTATTTACTAAATCCTCAGCAATCAATTAATCCACAAACCTTGATTGTCTTGACGTGATGGGACATAAGCGTATGAATGCACCTTGGCAAATAGTTAAGCAGCGCTAATAGGGAGTGGGCAAAGGGGTGAAAATTTCCCCATACTAAGCGTCAGACACTCACTCATCCAATCAGAAGCCTTCCCCCGCTAGTCTTTCACGCTGTGAAATTTGCCGCCATTTTGGTGGAAAGGGGATGAGCCATTTTAAGCCACACCCCTCTGGCAACTCCCTATAGAGTAATGATGAGGGAAAAACTTATCGCGAATGTTTGTTAGGTTTAGTAAACTTGCTATAATAAATGTTAAGGGAAATCATTTTACAATTACCCCGCGAGCTTTGTGGGTGGTACACTTCTCTCGAACAGAAGTATTATATTCTTCTGTTTGAAAAGAACGAACCATTTTAAGGCTTAAAACATTACAAATTATACATTCTCGGTATTGTAAATTGCACGTGAAACGAACGAGATATAGGAAGTATATAAAAACGCGGGTCTAGAAGGTGGTTATCGAGCGAACAGATAAAAGGTTCGACTTTGCACACTGTAGACAGGGTGAGAGAGAAAGAGAGAAAGACTTTTGGCAAAAGTGTCTATCTACACGCGGCTCTATGTCTATAGTATAGCGGCAAGATCCTTGTAATATCGTTGCCCCCACGTCGACAACTATGTAAGGGCTTGATTGATTAAGGAAAAGTGGAGTAGAGAGGATACAAAGTCTATTAAACCGATGTTGTGTAAAGGCCCATTCAGACTATCTTCAGTAAAATCTTTAGTTCACGTCGGTCGCCTCGTTAATTTTGTCACGCTCGCGTAGGTACGTTCATTTCCCTGTTCATACGCGAGAGCGGACGACGTATATGTCGATTTTTGACTTAAAACTGAGTGATTTTTGAACCAAGACTTTTGAATACTAAAATAGCTGCTTATCCAAAATGATAAACAAATACCGCTGGCCAAGAATACTAAAACTTTTCATAATATCGTCTGCTTATGCGTAGCTCACTCGATCACGCGTTAGTCTGGGAAATAGCACACTTCCTCTGGTCCAAAACCAGTTTATTAATTGCTAGGAGCCTAGGACCAGATTTTAAATTCAAAAAGTGGGGGTGACTGGTCCTCGGGACCAGTACCTTGCAAGTCTATAGGAGAACAAAGGTTGGGACCAGTCCGGAGACCATTTTATTATTTAGGACACTAGGGGGGTCACAGGTCCCAAGGACTAGTTCGAAAAATATCCTTAAATATTTCCCTGACTGGTCAGTAACTTAGGCGTGATTGAGTGAGCTATGGATAAAGAAAAGACGCTAACGAGGTGGCGCCATCTCGACAGACTAAATTGAAACTTTTTCAAACTAAACCCGCTGCGAATTTTTTACGTATATTTGTTGACACGTGATAAATTAAGCGAGGAAAGCGACTTCGCCGACGTGAATTAACGAACGATTTTAGTAGAGTCTGAATGGACCTTAAACGGTTTAAAACGTGACACAAGTGGTCGGAATTCATTAAATTCCGCCATATGCTATCGGCGCAGCTTTGTTAGTGTATTACATACTTAATTTTCTAGCACCAATAACTGAGCATTTATTTGATAACTTCAAATTATTATTACTCAACTTCTCAGTCTCTCTCAGATTCAGAAAAGCTATACATGTAAACGCGTTGTCTGTGAGGATCAGATGGATGTTGTTCAATTCAGGGCTTATCACTCATTATCAATATTGTATCGGGGGAAAATTGGAATAGTTTCATCCGATATCTATAAACGAAGTTAACTTTACAAAGTTCTTATTGCTTGTTGCGTTAGAAAGTTTTATGATTTGAGTTTAACAAATTGACCGGAAAACGAAACGCAATAGCCCGTAAACATTTTCGTTATTAAATTTAAATTTCACTTGGGCTGGAGTTAAGCCTATGGATTGAAAATGATTTAATTGAAAATCACGTGTGATCATTTTCCACGAGTCATTAAGATTTGAAACATTGTTTAGAGAGCTTTAAGCTAGTTTTCGTAAACACTACAGAATGAGAGATAACAGTTTTGGAATAGAAGGTGTAGAGCTCTGCCTTTGTAGATGCATTGCATCACCTGGTCATGTCTCGGCCTTGTTCTAGGCATGACATTTTGCCCTAAGGGACACTGTTTTTCAGTTATGATTTGATGGATGTTTTAGGGATGACCCATTAATTAAATTATTAATTAATCATTGTCTAAATCAGTTTCTTAATTAAATTTAAGGGGTCATCCGTAAAATATTCTTACAGCAATCTTAACTCGAAAAAAGTGTCCCTTTGAGAAAAATGGAGGCGATAGAAGTATAGAACATTTTCGACTCAAAATAGATTTCCCAAAGAACACAGTCTCCCTTAATTTATGCCAACAAAATTATCAGAAACACCCTGTATAAAGGGTTAGGACTTGGGAATTCTAGTGGCTTAATTATTTCAACTAAAATATGTCCGGCATGCGCATCAATGAAATCCGTTAAAAAAAAGTTTAAAAATTCTTTTAGTCTATTTAAAATCCAATAAGCCATTTATTACAATTTAAACCAACTCCTAGTCCTTTAAAATTCGCTTTTAAAACCCCTTTAGTGTTATAGGAATAGGCACTGAGAATCCAATGGGTTTAAATGGCATTAACTTTACAAATCGAAATGTAACCTAAACATACAATAAGGTCCAAACTTTTTTTGATAAAAATCAATGGCCAGCCCAAACCGCTTTAATTAGAAGGCTGAAAATTTGCAGGGACGTTACTCTTAAGTAGTAGACACGCACTAAAAAATATTTTTCTAAACCGCCATCTTGTAAAATGGCAGCCAGGAATGTAAAAAAATATTTTTAGCCACATCGCATGATGGATATATACGACGAGACTCTCAGTTTCACCTGCCCTGTAGTAGTTGTTGTTGTAGTTGTAGTAGTAGTGCCACAGTCCTGCCTTTGTCGGTATCTTATTTTTCGTTCGTCATTTTTGAACGTCGAGAGAAAACATTTTTCGTTTTAGTTAACTTTACAAGTTCACAGGTGGAGTTTTAAACTTAATTCAGGGAACGAAATTGTTCCAATTTAAGTACGTTACGATCATACGATGTGGCTGGCTTTAATTATGATACAAGCCCTTGGGTCATCTTGTTTTATTTAAAATCAGCTTGCGCGTCGACCGTTTTAATCTCAATGAACACTACATGCCCTCGAAATTCTCATAGCCTACATTTCTAAAATGAAAAATGTTCTTTTCAAAACGCCTAGGCCCTATATCCGTACACTCCATTTTCCACTAGCATCTAAAACTTTTAGAAAAATTAGAGTTTCGTGCACGAGGCGAATAGAGGCGAGTGAGGGTTTTTGGCGGATTTATTACTTCATAAATTCGGCTCGATGCCGCGACAGGCCAAATTGCGCAAGAGCCCTACACCACTAAAATTAAGTTTCGATGTAGAAAGAGCAAAACTATATAGGCAAGGCAGCTCGAAATGAACCCCCGACCCGCCGACCGACTCCCGCAAAAATGGAAAAATGAAGAAAAAGAACGCGGGAAAAATTCTATTAATCAATAATATTAGAAAAGTTTATAAGCAAGAGTATATTTCTAATTCTGTGTATTTCGAAAATTTTTGTTATTTTTCTTATTTACGCCATAACTTTCGTAAATTTCAACCGATTTAAATGAAATTTTGTATAAGTGTTCGTTATGTTTTCAGGTATAAATGCGGGGATTTTGGTTTTAATACGTGGCCATCTTGAAAAATGGCGGTCGAAAAACAATTTCGAGATTGTTATTTTTCTTATTGACGTAATAACTTTCGTAAATTTGAACCGATTCAAATGAAATTTGGTATATGTGTTCGTTTTATATTCAAGTATAAATGTGTAAAGTTTGATTTTAATAAGTGGCCATATTGGAAAATGGTGGTCAAAAAAGGTTTAGAAAATGCTATCTTTAATTCTTAATGACGTAATAACTTTCGTAAATTTCAACCGATTCAAATGAAATTTTGTAAAAGTGTTCGTTATATGTCCAGGTATAAATGTGTCGATTTTGGATTTGATACGGCGCCATTTTTAAAAATCGCGCTCAAAAAAGATTTCGAAGTTGATATCTTTCTTATTGACCCGATAACTTTCATAAATTGTAACCGATTCAAATGAAATTTGGTATACACATTCTTTATATTGTCAAGCATAAATCTGCCGATTTTGGTTTTAATACGTGGCCATTTTGAAAAATGGCGCTCAAAAAAGTAAAGCCATCCCGAAAAAAAACCCAATATTTTTATTATCCCTAGCAATAAACTGGTAGCATTATTCCTTCCTCAATAGCGATAGAAAGCACATCACACACTCGAGTTTATTAGCTCCTTATAATAGTTCTATTTAAGTGCACGGTTCGATTTTAATAAATCTCTCAAAATTTCTAGAATTTGTAGGATATTAATATATATTTTTGAAGGGTGGGGTTTTGGTGTGTATATGTATGTATGCCCCGACCGGCCGGCCCCCGTGTATGTCGAAACCATTAAAACAATTTTTGGCAGACGCGTTAGATTGGCCCCCTAATGATAGAATCATTTCTAAAGTTTCGATCTAAACCTATATTTTATTTTATTGTGACCCCCATCGGGTACCCCTCCCTCCCAGACTAGAAAAATTGCATACGCCCAAAAATTTAAGATATACCAACGTTATGTTCTTCATATTGTAAATTCATACTTAAAATTCAATTTTATTCAAAAAAGGGGGCCCTTCTACAGAAACTAGTAGCAAAGGAATCCCCGGTGTTTTTTTTATTAGTTTCTAGCCGCCATTTTTAAAGATGGCGGAAACTCTAAATCAAAAAGCAATAAAGCCCATCTATAGATAGAGGTAAGCAGTGTACTAAATATTAGGGAAATCCGTCGAAATGCACTGATGTTATTTCATAAAGAAGGTTTAGGTTTCTTTTATGGCTGCCATTTTACAAGATGGCGGTAAATAAAAGCCCAAAATTTATAAAGCCCGTCTATAGGGTATACGGAACCAGTGTACTAAATATTAGTGAAATCTGTTGCAATGCAGGAAAGTTATTCCATAAAGAAGACTTAGGTTATATTTCAGGTCGCCATTTTACAAGATGGCGGAAAATAAAAACCCAAAAGCCATAAAACCTGTCTATAGGCTATAGCAAACCAGTGTACTAAATATTAAAGAAATCGGTTGAAATTCACGGACGATATTCCATAAAGAAGGTTTTTTACAATTATAGTCGCCATTTTTCAAGATGGCGGCGGATTGTAAAAATATTTCTTAGTGCGTACCTACTACTTAAGAGTAACGTCCCTGCAAAATTTCAACCTTCTAGGTTCAGCGGTTTGGGCTGGGCAATTATATATGTAGGCCTAAACATAAAATGAAGAATGTCATTGACCGTTAAACACTTCGCTCAAGGAATAATAATAAACTTCTGTTATACAAAATATTAATCCCTCAAAAAATGTAAGAAAATTCAAGTTTCTTAAGATAGTAATGAGGGGTGCGAAATATGACCTTGCCGTCATATAAAAAATATAAAACCAAACCAGAACCAGTTCCCGCGTTTGTAAGATAAAGGTTTCTTACATAATAATGTCTATCCATACTCCATAGTGAAACACATTATCACACCATCAAAACTGCAACAAGCTGCCGCATCATCATTTATCAAAAGATAGAAATATAAAGAGAAAAAAATATGTCAAAAAGACTCAAAAACTGCAAAACATTTTCGGAATTTTATGTAAACAAGTCATTTTTGAAAAAGATTATTTTATTTAATCTTTTGGGTTATTTTAGCTACGTTTCAAAAATATGTTCGTTGCATTAAAAACTATGCTGGACCGTGTTTCTTTAGAAAGCTAGGAATACATACAGTTAATTGGAATAATTGTGTACCCCATATCTTCATTGTTAATTTCTATGCGGGTTTTGTGGGTATTCCGGGCTCTAGAACTTAATATCCGTCACGTCTATTAATAATTCTGGTCAACGTCTTTTTAGGCCTAACTGCGATTTAAATGGTTCGTAGGAAAGCGAGTTCCAAGGCAACCCCTTTCAAAATACAAGGGGGAATGTAAAAGGTGGCCGGGCTATTCCTCTCCTCAGTCGGAAAATATGACTGTAATTTTCGTCATTCGCGTCGCGCTGACGTGTGAGTTTTCAAGAATCAATGAGATGCTGGTTGTAATTTAGAGGCGGGGATTAACTCCGGACCTACGTTTGGACTGGAGATAAAGCTGGAAAATGTGGCGCGAATTTATACCTTCTCCCTAATAAACTAGATATCACTTCTTGCTCTGCTTGTACATAATTATTAGTCACGTTGAGTTAAAATAACTGGCTACGCAATTATTCCTAGTAGCTGTATGTATTCCCGGTATGCTTATTAGCTAGGGAAGGGCGGTTAAGTTCAGGGGCGCGTTTGAATATCCCTTTAAAGATTGACTTTTGATGAGAAGTGTGGTTTAAAGCGGACTTAGCTCGTTCCGCAGCGACTTGATCATTAAAAGATGCAAATTACTTCGTATTAAAGCTAGAGAAACGAGGTTTTGGGCAGGTCCGCGGGATGCCATTAGGGTATAAAATGACCTGTTTTGGCACTACTAAATTTCTATTAAAAAGTTGCACGCACCTTTGGGAGGCAATAAATATTTTAATGGCCCGGAAGGCATACATATGCCCAAATGAGGGATGTTCATTAAAGTTTATAAATGAGGTTCTATTATATAGATTTATTCGAAATTACGTACAAGCTTGACTTATCTATAAAAAAAAAGATCAAAATTGAAGTTTCGAAGTGAATTTTAATAGCGACATTATTTTCCTTGTTTTATGATTATGAAATTTAATCACTGGAAAATGAGTGTATACTTTGATTTGACTGTACAGTGGGGAATATAGCAATTCTTTCAGCTATACAGGGTGTTTTCGATAAGTCTGGCATAAATTAAGGGGGATGTTTATTCTTTGGGGTTCGCATAGTGACATTCACCCTATCCGAGCAAGGATTATAGACGCCTTAAAACTACAGCAAAAAAAATACGCCTAAATCCCAAACCAAATGCTATGGAAAGTTGCCAATCCTTCAGGTTAAAACACACTCAACAATGGCATAGTATAATGCATACCTCTTCGAGGCAAGAAACTCTTTTAGAATTTAAAATATTCCATGTTTACGGCAACTCCCTCGCAGAATTTTTTTAAAAAGAATGGATTGTTACTTGTTAGGTTTGTGCGCGCACTCTTGAACGGGGTGTTGCCAAAAAAGAAATAAAAGTGGGGAAATACTTGTCTTGAGCAGAGACAGGTAGCAATGACGCTTCGCTAGATTATACGTCGTGTGTAAGTGCATGGTTTGTTGAGAAGTTTTGGGGGAAAAATCGTCTTATGGCAGTCGGATGTAAGGATCTATTTTATTTCTTGATAAATGGATGGAATGGTAAATATCGTGAAAGTTTATTAGGAAATATAACGAAATATAGGGAAGTCTCGTGAAATTTACAGGAATATTAAGAAACATTTGGCAGAATATCGTGAAATCTAAGGGGAATTATAGGAGAGTCTCGTGAAATCCAGGGGACTTATAGGGGAGTCTCGTGAAATCCAGGGGACTTATAGGGGAGCTAGTCTCGTGAAATCCAGGGGACTTATAGGGGAGCTAGTCTCGTGAAATCCAGGGGACTTGTAGGGGAGCTAGTCTCGTGAAATCCAGGGGACTTATAGGGGAGCTAGTCTCGTGAAATCCAGGGGACTTATAGGGGAGCTAGTCTCGTGAAATCCAGGGGGATAATACGAATTATAGGAGAATCTCGTGAAATCTAGGTGGGATATTAGAAATATAGGAGTCTCGTGAAATCTATAGGGAATATTACGAATAATATAACGGTGTCTCCTGAAATTTACAGGAATATTAAAAAAACATGGTAGAATCTAGTGAAAAGTAGGGGAATATAAAGAAATACAGAGGAATTTCGTGAAAACTAGGGGAACAATAAGAAATACAGCGGAATCTCGTGAAATCTAGGGGAAAATTAAGAAATACACACGAATTTGGTGAAAACCAGGGGAATATTAAGAAATCTAAGAGAATCTAGTGAAATGTACGAGAAAATTAAGAAAAATTCCGTGAAATAAAAGATAATACCACAAATAAATCAAAGGTTATCAAAAACAATCCACGATTGATTTTAATAAATTGGACCGAGTTCCTTCCTTTTCGAATTATTTCAAATTTCACAAGGAACTTCTTGTTTTACCTAAACTAAACTTGAATCAATTTAAAAGTACTGGATAAATATAAATTTAACATTTGGCAGTTGGAGGAGACGCCTTCTCGAGGGGGGATTTGTTCAAAAGAAACCATCGCCTACAATGACTACACATCTTAAACTTAAGATGTAGAAGATTAGTGATACCACAGGCAATGCGTGTAATGTTTTGAAAAAAAAAAGTTGATCCATCTTATCTGATTCTTTTTAAAATTTTGGCAATGATTGCGGTTTATGGGTTTTACTCTTCTTTTTTAATGAGAAAGAAAAGCCAACCTGTTCTATACTTTTCTAAATCACCCTCTAAAATACGGCTCTTAGATAATGACAAATTGGCAAGTCTGTTCTTAAAGGGAGGGTGAAAGGGAAACATCAAGTGATTTAATTTATCGATCCTTCTTCTAAATTACAAGACCAGTCTGCATGGTCAAACATTGTGGAAATACAGTCTCCGAATGATTTTAAAATTAATTCAAATTAGGTTCAGATCTTATGGATAATTTGAAATAAGACCAGGGATAGATTTAATTTTAGAAGTAGGAATGGAGAACAGAGTAATCTCTGGGCGCGCGTCAAAGTCCCGGACCCCCTTCCACGGGACGGGGGGGGGGGATATGAAAGAAGAGGCGGACGGGTCATAGCGACAGAGATAAAAAGGAATTACGTAGAATTTTTCGCCGTCCCTATCAGCAACGTCATCAAAACGTAGTTTAAGTGAGCCAATAAGATAATTTAAACTTATCGTTACGTGTTGAAGGGGGGCTCTATACTGGGTGGGCTATGAGTCGGAGACTCATCGAGAGCCTATGAAGTAAATACTAACCGTTCTCCATTCCTACTTCAAAAATTAAATCTATCCCTGCTCCGACCGATCGCGTAACGCCCTGCCTTTTTATTAACAAAATTCTCGCGCCACGATTGTCATTGGTTTTGAGACTCGCAGATAATCGAGAAAACAACTAACTTTCAACAACAAAAAAATAAATAAATTATTAAAAGTATTCGATGGAAAACACGTCGTAAATGGGCCATTTATCTTGAAAATATTGAATTTAATAGGATGGGCTTCCGCGTAGGGACAATGGATTATGTCAAGTTAAAATCAGTTAATGTTTATGAGAGATGTAGAAATATTCTGGATTAATGGAACAATTCGAAATTTCTAATAACAACCGCCGAGCTACAACGAGAGTTTAAGCCAGTCGTCTGACAAACAGAACCAGGTGTTCAAAATATGATTAATTTCCCATAACTTATTGGAAAAGTCGATCAAAACAACCCCTTCCCCCTTTTCAAGGAAGATTAGCAAGGCGCCTTAAAGGCCGACTTCCAGTGAAAAGTGTTCTAGGGAACTGAAAACCGAGCATCGAGACTAACAATGGAGCGACCGTGCACCGAGTTTCGAATCCCCGCTGGGGTAAAAGATGGAAGGGTTCAAGCTAACTGAAAGCCGTGTAATGTGGTTCTAGCGAACTGAAGATACACAATAGAGAATTTCCTTCAGGGGAAAGCAAAAATTCGAGAGAAAATAAATTTAAAAGGATTTCTATTGTGTATCTTCAGTTCGCTAGAACCACATTGCACGGCTTTCAGTTAGCGAGAACCCTTCCATCTTTTGACCCAGCGGGGCTTCGAAAATCGGTGCACGGTCGCTTCATTGTTAGTCTCGATGCTTGGTTTTCAGTTCGCTAGAACCTTTTTCACTGGAAGTCGGCCTTTAAATTCGCAAAATTGAGTTCCTTGATAAACTGCCTTTTAAGGTTAAGCCTTATCCTGATAGATAAATTTATGTACGCTGCTCGCGCTGCTAAGCCTAGTTTTAATTTGAACTTTTGCGTGTTGTATAGCGACACCGCTGTTTTAAATTAGGCCTTCCGGTACGACGCTCTCTCTCTCTGTAGGACAGGATGGGCGTGTTAACAAAAGCACGTGCAATCTATCTGTCAATTTAGCGCGCCAAATAAACGACGTTGTGTAGAGCTCTCAAAGCCTGGCTGGCTGTCTTTACTCTTTCGACTAATTCTAATTTTGGCCTCTAGACTTTGAGGTTTCGTTATAAGGCTTAGTTAAACAAGAGAGGATGAAAAGGTAAACAAGTATGATTAACAAAACCTCGACGACATTACCTTAAAATTAATTTTCTCTTTGAGAACAGGGTTGCCAGACAACACGAACTAATTTTGAACCATGCACCAACAAGGGAAGACTAAAAACGCGAGTTTCTTTTCCGAGTTCTTCCAAGAAGATGCTTAACTAAAAACGTTCTTTGAAAAAGAGATAATTAGAAGTAGCGTCCATCAATCTTGCTATAACGTAAACCGCGAACTGATTTCCACTTAAGTTTATTCGCGTCCAAAGTAGCAATGAACGTAAAGAAGTCTTAAAACAGAAAAGCCTACCATAGTTTGATCCCATAACCTTAAATACAGCAGTAGGGGCGAACAGAAGAAGGGTGCATACTTTAAACCTCTTATACAATGATTTAAGAACGATTCACGGCATGTGGGACACTTGCCAAATTAGAAGGATATATTGTGATCTTTTCGTTCAGATGTTACTAAGAGGGAAAGGAAAGGGGGGTAAAAATCTGCCTTCCATCTCGCTTTTTGGAACCTGCGCTGTAGTCTCTTTGTATCATGAAAGTGCATGCGCAGAGATGCAATGTATCAACCCCCTTGTATGTCCCGATACTGAGGGTGACCCGAGCATTGAACTTTCTTTTTGAGAGTACGCATGTCATTTTAGGGTCAGCTGTTTTTTTGGCGTGGATTTAATTATCTTGTTTTTAATTAAAGATGTTTTAAAGGTCTGCGTTGTGGTCAAGTTTGATTTGAAAATTCCATCTATGACCTTAGATATTTGAGGTCAAAGGTTACGGTCACCCTGTCACTGGAGAACTAATATTCTTCACTGCTATCTTACAAGTAATTGTTTTACATATAAACAATTTCTTGTTGTTCGAATTGGACTTTTGGTTTGGTAATTGTATAACAAAATAAAAAAACATGTCCACATACAATTTTAAAAATTACAAGTTTTGTTGTGAAATGAGATTCATTTTAGGTCATAGTTTCAGTGTGCACTGAGAAGTATTAGACCTCTTTTGACAGACGCGAGGAACTCTTTCACGAGACGTATAAAAAACTCAGAAAAACCTCATTAACCAAACGCCATCCATTTCCAATTACTATTTCAGATTTGCCGATCAAGCTGTATAACTTTAAGCAGGAATGCATAAAGACACTAGGAATAATTGTAACCCACATATATCTTCCATGATAATTTCTATGCAGGTTTTGTGGGTCGGGCTTGAGAATTTACTACAAGTCACGCCTTCTAATTCTGAGTGAAGTCTTCCTAACTGCAATTTCATTACATTCCATGGCAACGCGAGGTCGGGTTATCATACGCAAGTTGCAACAGGCAGCGAGATAGATTATTATATTCGCGAGGTAAAATTCGTCACACATAATGATTAGTCTAGCTAGCTCTTCCCACAAGAAAAAAGCTGCCCAGATACGTTGAGTCAATATGGCTGGCTACGCGAAGATTCTTAGTAGCTTTATTTATTGCTGTTTTAAGTCAAATAATTTATTCTAAGTCAAATAAGTTTGAAGAGTTCGTCCCAGCTCTATTTATTCAAGGAATATAAACTTACTTTGACTAACTGTAAGGAAGATAAGTGCATTTTAGAATAAATAGTTGCTTCAAATCATCTGTCACTAAAAATCAACTCCAGAAATCCATTATATAGAAGTATAAACACGCAAAGTTTCAAATGTAAACATATACTTAGCGCTATTAGCATTAGCCCAAAAATACCAAGAACTAAAGCTAATTGTCTCGATTTAAACACTTCCGGGTGATTTTTAGTACAAAATAGAGAAAAGTTCATGTATATACAGGGTGTTTCTGAAAAGTCTGGGGATGCTAATTCCCAAAGAACATCCCCTTAATTTAAGGCTTTATAATTGCTACTGCAATTGATAAACACAGTTGGCGTACTTGCCAGGCAAAGATAAAAATAAATAATATAGTATTTACGTTGTACGTCGCAAAAACCAATTCAATACTGCAAAAAGCCTATTTTGGCCAACTACATCTATGCCTAGGGTTACCACCCCCGTATTTCAAGTGAGTTGTGTTTTCGTCTGTAATTTAAACCAAGATCAAAGTCAAGATCCTCGACTTTTCCAAGAGGGTATTTGCCGATGAAAAAAGAGAGTACCTCGTCAAAGGGTACTTAAGTGATAAAATAATATTTGCTCTTTCAGGAATGCATACAGCTAATAGGAATCATTATGTACCTGCCATTTTCACTCAACGTATCTAGGCACCTTTATTGTGGGAAAAGCTATAGACTAATCATTGCGCATGATGAATTTTACCTCGTGAATAATCCGATTCTCCCCCATCCCCCCCCCAAACAACAGTTTCCTAAAATTCCCGTTTCTCCCAAACTCATTTGTCCCAAAATATTTTACCAACAAAAACTGAAACACTGGCTATCATATATTTTTTAATAGATCCGAGCCTTCCAATGCTCGCCGCGTATTTCATTGTGTGCAATAATTAGCAAACTGAATGAATACAACCCAACCCAACCTAACCTACGAAACCAAAGGGGAATAAAAGGTTTTGGGCGAAATAAAATCAGGTGCTTTTTGTAGCGAATTTAAGTTTACCTTTTAAGCTAGGGTTTACGTGAGCAGTTGAATTGCGTGAGGTACTAAACAGGGTTAATACAGTTTTTTTTTATCTCTAAACTCAGAACCCACAATCAAAACCTCTAACCTTTACTGGTTTTCCAGACGCTGTTTAAACCATGTCGAATGAAAATAAGAAAAAAGTAGGTGCGTTTAATACGAAAAACCGCACGGAGGATTGGGCGGTGACCAAGGATCAAGTTCTGCGCAAACAGAAGCCAAAGTTTCTTTTCCGAGAGGGACATTACATTTCAGACAGGTTCCCTGACCTTTACCCAAAGGGACCAAAGCTGTTACCGCGTTGACAAGCGAGAGTGTGATGTAGTCGGCTTATCGAAGGAGATACACAGTATTTCTCTTCTTATATCCTACTACTACGGGATTATTGGGAACTGTCTGTCACCAAATGAAAACAAATAGGTCTAGAAGTCGCCTTCATGCCTATTTTGCGTCACAGTGTGTTTCTAAAGACAGTTCTGCAGGGAGCCCAGTCAAAAATTTAAATTACTTATAGGAAAAATAAGGGTTTTTTTTTTATTCGGAATTAATCCCCCTTAATTTATGCCAATGCCAGACTTATCAGAAACACCCTGTACAAAATAATAAACATCAGGATTACGTGTCTATATATGATATTGTTCATTGGTTTGTCGCGACCCGACGTATCCGTGACCCCCAAAAAGGGGAATCAAAACAAAAACACTTAAGCCTTTTCAAAAACCCCGTGTCGTAGCACGTGACAACCCGCGTGGTATAGTTTCGGGTCGAATGTGGGTCGAGGAGGTTTAACCTCATTATTACGACTCTAGAAAGAGTGAGAAAGAAGTTCGGAGACTTCAATGGAATTTATGTCGCGTCCCCCAAAGGTTAAACGTGGACCGGGGTCATCTTGGGATTCGAGATAAATTTTTCGGAGATTGCATGCGCCATGCATTTCTAAACAAACAGTGTAGAAGAAATCTCAGATTAACACTTATTGCATCTAAAAATAGCAATAAATGCCGGTGAAATGAGTCAACTAAACTGCACCTCTAGATTTTAATTTAAATTAAAATTAAGCATTAAGATAAACAATGAACTAATCATTCCGAATTAAGACGTACTCAGGGCGCGTTAAATACCGTCGGATAATTATTGTTTTCCAGTTAAACATTCAAACCAATTGATTATAGAAAAATTAGAAATGTAATCAATCCCTATTATTATATCACCCTAGTTTTCCAACCAACTCCATTTATGGCAAAAACGAAACTTCTCGTGGGCCTATGCAAGTATGTTATTGAGCAAAAACTGACATGTTTTGAGAAGCCAACCAAATCCATGGGCTATTTTCTGGCCAATATCTTCTTAGGAGCTCCAGATATCGGTTATATATATATATTTTTCCATCGGTATAAAAGATACAAGATGCAACTTTGGCTTGGGAACCATACAGTATGACTTGGCTAATCGAAGTCAACAGATTCAATCGCATAATCTAGTGGTTTCCTAACAGGAGAGAAGTGTACCACCACAAAACGCTTAAAGGCCGACTTCCAGCAGCGAAAAGGGTTCAAGCGAACTGAAAACCGAGCATCGAGACTAACAATGAAGCGACCGTGCACCGATTTTCGAGTCCCCGCTGCGGTAAAAGATGGAATGGTTCTCGCTAACTGAAAGCCTAGCAATGTGGAGGTTCTAGCGAACTGAAGATGAACAATAGAAATCCTTTTAAATTTAATTGCTCTCGAATTTTTGCTTTCCCCTGAAGGAAATTTTCTATTGTGTATCTTTAGTTCGCTAGAGTGGTACCACATTGCACGGCCTTCATTTAGCTAGAACCCTTTCATCTTTTGACCCAGCGGAGATCCGAAAATCGGCACGGTCGCTCCATTGTTAGTCTCGATACTCGGTTTTCAGTTCTCTACAACTCTTTTCAATGGAAGTCGGCCTTAAAAGGAGAGTGTCACCCTTCTTCAATTATCCCCTTCTAATCATACACAATGATTAGTCTATGGTTAGCTCTTAGCACACGAAAGAAACTGCCTAGATACGTTGAGAAAAATGACTACACAAATATTCCTATTAACATAGTGTCATATCAACGGTGCGTGGCTTAATTCGAATAGCTAAGACATATATACAACTGGATCTAGTTCTATTTCTTATATAGTGCTATAGCTACTTTCGGTAGTCCGAGGTAACATCTTCCGGCAGCACGATGGGGCATAAGCGATTATTGCTTGTCTATCGACTGCATGGGTGCCTGGTTGCTGGTCAAGCTGAGCTGGTTGGCTTCGATCTGTTTTGGGAGTAAAAGGCCACATCCATATATATATCTTGCTGGCTTCCAATTCCCCCATGAGCCAATTGCCGGTCGATGCTCGATAAACACGCCGCGTCCACCCATATACATTCCCGCGCCTTTTCCTTCTTTCTCGTTCGCTGACTTACTCTAGGATTCAAAGACGCCAGGCTATAGCTACTAACAGAGTCACCCTCTAATCCAATGGGATGAAAAAACACAGGGCACAGCTAGCCAAAAGGAATCTCGGAGGAATACGCTAAACAAGAAACGGAGGATTATACAGGGTGTTTCTGATAAGTCTGATAGCATTGGCATAAATTAAGGGGGATGTTTGTTCTTTGGGAGATCGATTATGAGTCGAAAATGTCGCCTCCATTTTGTTTACCACAAGGGACACTGTTTTCGAGTTATGATTTGATGGGTGTTTTAGGGATGACCCCTTAATTAAATTAAATTAGAAATAATTGTCTAATAAGTTTCCTTAATTAAATTTAAAGGGGTCGTCAGTAAAATCCTCTTTACAATCTTAACTTGAAAACAGTGTCCCTTGGGGCAAAATGGAGATATATGAATTTAAAATTAACGTACTATTTAATTAAAATTAGGAATCTATTACGCAATATGCCAAATGATTACTAAACTTCTAAAAACTTCGCTTACTCCATTTATAAAATATCACAACTAAGCCGACATTTAGGGGAAATTCATCCCACGTTAATCCTACGGCCCCTGTAGAAATGTTGTTCCTGCCGCACACCGGTGTTCAGGGAAAAACCAGTATTTAGGCGAAATAACACCATAAATACAAAATGTTCCTAACTGACCCCTATTTTCAGGAATTCCATGTGTTACAAGTACCCTATAATATCAGTTTTTATTTAAAAAAAAACTGTAGCAAACAACCCATAATCCAATGATTTATTATTAATATATTATATAAAATATTTATTTTGTAAAACTTCAAAATGTAGATTTCTACCTAGTTGAAGGGGTTTTGAAAAACCAAAAACCATTATCTGCATAATATAGGCCTATATCTTTTTGACTCAAAAACAATAGACATCAAATAAAAGAAGAATAGTGGAAAATTCAGCCTATGAAATAACAAAACCAGAGAGAGCGAATCAAGTTCGAAATTCCGAGTCGATATTCCGTTTTAACAGACCAAAAAAATAAAATAAAAGAGAAGAAAGCCGTTTCCTTTTTTTGCTTATTCGGCGGCTTTTCCTTGGCTTGGGATTCGTTTAATATGTAATCAATTTTAGTTTATACGGTGATTTAGGAATTCAATAGCAGTATTAAAACAAGGTGGACGGAGAATAACTAACGATAGTTTCACCAAGGAGTGATATCTAGTTTATTAGGGAGAAGGTATAAGTTCGTGCCACATTTCCAGCTTCATCTCCAGTCCAAACGTATAGTAGGTCCGGAGTTAATCCCCGCCGCCTCTAGATTACAACCCAGCATCTCATTGGTTCTTGAAAACTCACGTCAGCGCGACGCGAATGACGAAAATTAGTCATATTTTCCGACTGAGGAGAGGCGAAATAGCCCGGCGCCTTCTTTTACGTCCCCTCCCTTTTATTTTGAAAGGGGGACTGGGACTATGGCGCGCGAATACTTAGGCATCTTTTAACTTCTCCCTAATAAACTAGATATCACTTCTTGGTATTATATAAGAGCATTTTTATTCAGACTATATTTCCCCATAGAAACACATTTTTTTCTCGTGAGAAAATCAGTCTAGAATCAATTAACACTGCACAAACCTTGATTGTCTCGGCGTGGATGGGACAAAAACGCACAAGCGCATAAATGCGCCTTGGTTAGCAAATAGTTAAGCAGCGCTAATAGAGTACTCAATGATGAGGGAACTATTTAGATAGACTTATGTGATTCGGTTTAGTAACCTTGCTATAATATATATATAATATATATATATAATATATAATATATTATTATATAATATATAATATATATTATATATAATTATATAATATATATATAATAAAATGATGTTGACAGGAATCACGTTACAATTACCCCTCCGCTTTGTGGTGGTACACTTCTCTCGAAGAGAAGCATTATATACTTCTGCCTGTATGTATTTCAAACTAAACGTCTCTAAAATTTCAAAGCGTACTATAGCATTACCTTCACAGTTATTTTTCTAGCAATTTTGGTCTGAACTTAAAGTTGAGTTAGGTATAGGAAGGTTCTCCGCCTACATGCATATTTAGTAAAGAGGCAGACTTACAAGTTTTACAGTAGCTTGGAACAAGGTAAAAACCTAGAGTGGGCGGAGACGGAGTTATTTGATATCGTGTCACACGCAACAGGGACTACGCTTGGGATATGAAACTCCCGTAAAATAAGACAACACAACCGACAAAAGGGGAATTTATTTCAATACACGTTTACCTGTAGGAGTAATATTCCTTCTAGAGTTACAAAATAAAGGCCCATTCACACCTACCACCCTTATAGACCCAACCAACAAATAAACAATCAAGTTGGCTAGGTTTCGTCTCCATCTGAGGGATAGGATCACGTGATTAACGAAATTGACTGTAGTACCATCTGTCGTTGAGCGACGAAAATAAATCTCTTATTTAAATTCTGATTGGATTAGAGTCTGACTCTTGGGGTAAAACAGGTTCTGCGCATGGCAAAACCAAGCCAATCAGGTTATCCCTTTCTCGCCTCAAAAAACGCGAACGAGATCTGAGCCGTTATAAAAACTCAAAATAATTGTTGGTTGAGTCTATTGGAACAACCAATATTCAGATATCGTTCACTAGAGGGCATGATTTCATAAGTGATTGTCCCCTCGAATAAAACAACGCCAAGAAATAAAACAGTAGTACAAGAAGTGATATCTAGTTTACTAGGGAGAAGGTATAAATTCGCCCAACATTTCTAGCTTTATCTCCAGTCCAATTTACGTAGGTCCGGAGTTAATCCCCGCCTCTAAATTAATTACAACCAGCATGTCATTGGTTCTTGAAAACTCATGTCAGCGCGACCGACGCGAATGACGAAAATTACAGTCATATTTTCCGACCGAGGAGAGGCGAAAAAGTCCGGGGCCTCCTTTTACGTCCCCCCTTGTATTTTGAAAGGGGGACTGCAGGACTATGGCGCGCGAATATTTAGTTAGTCATCTTATACCTTCTCCCTAATAGAGTAGATATCGCTTCTTGCATGGTCTGTAGCAGATTCTTTCATAGCCATGGTATCTTAGAAAAATACATCCTAGGGGCTCAGTCTAATCACCGGGCAAAAGAGTACGGCTTTGGTCTGCGAGCCATGCACCACCAGTCCATTTGAAATCAATCACTATATATCTTGTATGTTCGATATAAAGAATGTTATAAAGCTACTCCAATAATAGGCTGGTTAAGAAATTCCCCATTAACAGGTAAAACGTTTCCTGTTCTAGTCCTAGACAGGAACGTAATCTAACTAAAATCTTACGAAATAAATCGCTTTGATTGCTTATTTAGACCGAAACGTGTAAAAGTTTCGCGGGTTTATAGTTTAAAAATTCTCAGTTTCGTCTAGCAGTGTCTGCCGAGATGGCGCCACCTCTTTAGCGTGCCGTTTCTTTAGCCATAGCTCACTCGATCATGCCTAATTTACTGACGCGTGATCAAGTGACATAAGCTTTAGCGACGATACATGAAAAGTTTTATTATTCTTGGAACGGCAGGGATAGATTTAATTTTAGAAGTAGGAATGGAGAATAGAGTAAGTAATGTGGGCGCGCGTCAAAGTCCCGTACCCCTTCCACGGGACGGGGGGGGGTATGAAAGAAGAGGCGGACGGGTCATAGCGACAGAGGTAAAAAGGAATTACGTATTTTTCGCCGTCCCCATCAGCAACGTCATCAAAACGTAGTTTAAGTGAGCCAATAGGGACTTGGCAATTCGGGCTTAACTCCGCCCCCAGCGCCATTATGGTATGTTTTTTAGCACTAGTGAAAGGTAGTCTGACGTTGCATGACGTAGTACTGCCAAGTCCATATAAGATAATTGAAACTTTTCGTTACGTGTTGGAGGGAGGGCTCTATACTGGGCTATGATAAGTCGGACTTAAGTAAATACTAACCCCGTTCTCCATTCCTACCTCTAAAATTAAATCTATCCCTGATTATGTCAATCAACAATTGTCCCTGGCTTTCTTTAGAGCAATACTGTGTAACTTAACATCTCTAGTATAGTTCCTCCAATAGCTATCAGTTGGCCAAATCAACCATCACTGAAGCCGCCGAGCCAAATTCCATTTCCTGGACTCTCGGTATAGACCGCTATTCGGTTGCAATGGGTTTCATTCTTAGAATGGGTTAAAAACCCAGGTATTCAAGGCGATTTTGAACGGGTAATGGTCTCCTTTCAAGGTCGTTTGTGACACTATACTTTCTCGACTTTTCTTTCGGTTGTTATAGCCTATCTTTAAAAGGCAAGTAGAAGTGTAGAACTAAAGCGAGGAAGATCCCGAAGACAGTCTGGTCGACACAATAGGAATTTCCCCTATACACACGCAGTGTGGTTTAGTAATTTGAGAATAATAGCCATCCATAAAAGAGGCAGTAATAATGCATTGCTACTATGATCTAGGGGTTTCCTACTGTTATAGAAATGCATATAGGTGTGTTTAGGTCATTAACAGTGCAGGCCTAGATTTAATTTTAGATGTAGGAATGGAGAACAGAGTAATCTGGGCGCGCGTGGTCAAAGTGCCGGACCCCCTTACACGGGACGGAGGGGGGAGGGAATACGAAAGAAGAGGCGGGTCATAGCGAAAGAGGTAAAAAGGAATTACGTATTTTTCGCCGTCCCCGTCAGCAACGTCATCAAAACGTAGTTTAAGTGAGCCAATAAGATCATTTAAACTTTTCGTTACGTGTTGGAGGGAGGGGCTCGATACTGGGTGGTCTGAGTCGGACTGAAGTAAATACTAACCGTTCTCCATTCCTACTTCTAAAATTAAATCTATACCTGATGCTACTATAATCTAGGGGCTTCCTATTGTCATAGAAATGCATATAGGAGTGTTTAGGTAATTCCATAGATTTTCACTAAAAATTACCTGACTTTTTCAGGATTTTAAGGTACTGTTGCCAGGACCGTCGAAAGTTTGTGGGCCCCTAGGGAAAATTGATGAAATCTCGGGCCCCTATCAAGACAGCAACACGCGATCCGGGGCCCTTAGACGGTACGAGCATGCGTATAAGCTACTGTTTTAGAATAACTAAACCACCCTGCACACTATTTGAAAGAAACTCTTTTCTTTTTTATCTATTTCGTATATCTAGCGGCATTGGCAATATAGCGTCTATATCCTTAAAGCATTGGAAAATTTCTTTTTGGTCACGTGATTTAGTAGACCTGAGTCACTCTTTGAAAAAGGTACAGCTTACTTCTGTGTGGTATACTAGCATAAGTTTATACGTTCCATAAGTATGAATGGCACTACCTATACTTTTCGTAATGCTAGAGACTTATACAGCTCGAGATAACTAGTTCGAGAACGACGAAAGAGAAAATTGAAGTCATACACTCGGTGGTTATGAACTTATGATACTAGATATAATTTTTTTTTTCTAAAAAACTACTGCAATATTATACTATAAATTTTCTTTTTAAATTCTCTCCGCTGACAAAATTAACTTAGTGAATTGTACACAAATAAAACCTAACTTCCACTTCCAAATGAAATGGAACCATTTAATCGCGAACCAATATTTAATCCAATCTATTTTATTTTACGTCAACCAAGGCTTAGTAGGTATATTAGAGTCACTAAAACGCATTGGGTTTTCTGAGGTCCCAGACCGATTCCCAATAAACAATAAATCTTTTGTAAAGGCAAATAAGGTGGCTTTATTCGTAGATGAATTAAATAAGAAGAGTCCACAACTACAAAGCCAAATAGCCTTGATCTTTTCCCCGGCTACGTATGTTATTACATCAATTAGTAATTAAGTACACGTTATAATTATTAATGAAAGTTAACACCGACAAATGAAGCTCGGTATAAATAATTCAAGGTGATTTTTCCCCCAAAAGCCATAAGGATCAGGGATAGATTTAATTTTAGAAGTAGGAATGGAGTCTAACGGTTAGTATTTACTTCAGTTATTCCGACTCATAGACCACCCAGTAAAGAGCCCCTCCCTCCAACACGTAATAACGAAAAGTTGAAATTATCTTATTGCATGGCTCACTTAAACTATACGTTTTGATGACGTTGCTGACGGGGATGGCCAAAAATACTACGTAATTCCTTTTTACCTCCGTTGCTATGACTTGTCCACCTCTTCTTTCATACCCCCCGGTCCCGTGGAAGGGGGTCCGGGACTTTGACGCGCGCCCAGATATTACTCTGTTCTCCATTCCTACTTCTAAAATTAAATCTATCCCTGATAGGATACAGAGAACTCCCTTATTTTAGATCTCCAAGGGTATTTTTAGTCTATCT
Organism: Phalangium opilio; assembly: GCA_019434445.1. Taxonomy (NCBI): domain Eukaryota; kingdom Metazoa; phylum Arthropoda; class Arachnida; order Opiliones; family Phalangiidae; genus Phalangium; species Phalangium opilio. Next base: position 181,315 of record JAEQBA010001130.1, read on the forward strand.
GGCGGTACTAAACCCAAAATAGCTTATATTATCGGGGATCACAAAGAAGAGATCATGAGGGGATTGAGCAAAGGCCTAACAATCATTGGAAAAAGTATTATCCAAGCTAAATGGGATAAAAACAATAGCAATTCTGCAACTGGTTAGAAAGAAGAAGTATAGACCTAGAACTTCCGGAAAAGGATAAACTATTATTGTCTTAGTTTTATTTAAAAATCTCGTAGAGTCGTATGGTATTATCTAATCCAATAATGCTACAGAAGCAACAAATTCGTAGTTCATTTTCCCATAAGGTTTTCCCTGACTATTTCCTGTGGTTTTTCCCCTAATCTTTTTAGACCAAAAGTTGTCAATATTAACAGTACACTATAAAGAATATTATTTTTATAAATGAAGTCTACGAGTTCTATTTCGAAAGGGAGTTCAACATATTGAGGGAGCTATTATTATAAAAGGAGCAAGATCGTGTTTTATCAGAAATAAATAATACTTCTCTTCGAGAGAAGTGTACCACAAAGCGGGGTAATTGTAACATGATTCTTTGCAACATGGTTTGTGGCTACATTCCTGAGGATAAGCCTGGGAAGAATCATGTTACATAACTAAAGTATTAAGAGCATGCGCAGTGTCATCCTTCTTCAATTATCCACTTCTGGTTTTACTGACTGTTATATCCCCATTTCATTATTTTCTATGAGAATTGAGCTTAGTTGCGAAACAACTTTTGTCATGGATGATAAATGTGCTTACAGAAATATTTCTCGCGACTTCAATAGAGCGCGGTAATAGGCAGTGAGATATTATAGAATTGCAGTGGCAACAATGAAGTAAATATCATTATTTACACGGTGTTTCTGATAAGTCTGCCATAAATTAAGGTGGATGTTCTTTGGGCGATTTTGAGTCGAAAATGTTTTAACTTCTATCGCCTCCATTTTGCCACAAGGGCCACACTGTTTTCTAGTTATGATTTGATGGGTATTTTAGGGATGACCCCTTAATTAAATTAGAAATCATTGTCTTAATCAGTTTCTTAATTAAATTTAAGGGGTCATCCGTAAAATAATCTAATCTTAACTCGAAAACAGTGTCCCGGATGGCAAAATGTAAAGTCCATAGTTTATACTTAAATAGGTTTTGTTTCTTAATTGTTTACAGATTATATTGGCGCTACAGTTTTCCTAGAAACTCTCAAAAGATATTTCCCGGCAAGCACGCAAAGTGTAGGATGTCTTTTAACGACACACAAAATGCTTTTAACGGTTACCATATAAACACAACCGTGCAAACGTCGCGTGCGACGGAACAAAATGATTGGACATTGGATAAAGTCTGGCTGGAACTCTAGAACTTGATAGCTATGACCTTGACATTGGTGCGTGGGGTCACCCTAAGGGCATTCAAACTTCAAAGAGACATTTTCTTTAGAAAGTAAGTTCTAGAAAGGCCTACTATAGATTCTATCTCGAAAAAAAAATGATCACAGACATTTTTGCCAAATACTTCATAAAACTTCCAAGGAAAGAGATAGAGAGACTCAAAGAAAGCTATAGGGCTATATGGGTTGCGGACCATTAACTCGCGGAGCAAAGTTACGACCTACTACCTGAGATGTCCACTAAAGCCCTAAGCAAACAGACTAAATGGCCGAGGCTTAAGAAAAGAGCTATAAAAAGACTCCTGAAGAGATTGGAGAAACTAAATGAGAAGAGTTTCCTTGGTAAGAGAGAACGAAAGGAGGTAATGCGAGAATACATAGGGAGCTAACAGTTCTGACCCTGAAACGTCACACCCTTCTATCCTATCTCTTACTGGAGTTTCATCACCCCTTGCGGTTGGAAACAGTATTCTACACGCAAAAATGCCAACCAGAGAGGGGCTGCGTGACGTCAGAGTACCTCTTCCCCCTAGCCAGTTGTTAGCTCCCTATAGGAGGTATTTGCAGGGAGAAATGAGGTAAATGGAGTGGAATGATCATAGACGACCTCCCAACCAGTGTACCTCGCGCACGCCCCTACCCTTCGGAAGAGGCAAAATTTTGTTAAGTGCTGCCGCGTAGCGCCATTTTATTTGTATCTGAACTAGCTTCTATTTTTAAAACAGAGGGGGCGTCCTTTACGTACGATTGTGTACTGTACAACCCTACCAAAACGCCACTTAGGATGTTGGGAGGACTTGGGTGCCGTTCCGTACAGAGGCAACGTTATGGGTATGAGGATTACCACTCCATTCCTCTGTCCTTCAAGACGCAATGAAACTAAAGAGGAATAGAGCTATCTCAGAAACCTTAGTGTGACGTCACCCATGCTATTTGTCCATAGAACCTAAGCGGTACCAAACATGGCCACTCACTGGCAAAGCTAGTAGCGTGACGTTGTACCCAGGCACTCACGTCACAACTGAGATAGTTCTATTCCAATAAGCGAAAACTCTCCAGTTCAGTGTTCTACTCCTCATTTTTATACTCTTTGACTACTCCCTTAATTACTCCTTATTTATTTTTTTTTCAAGATGTATTTCTCAACTTTCTCTTGTCGTAGTAACTCGCTTCAGAAGAGACAACAATACGTAGGAGCCAAAAAAAATAAAAATCTACTTCCTCTCATGAAAAATCCCTTTTATATATTTTTACTCTGTTCGGAGTGCTAACAACCAAGAACATTTTTAGCTAAATACACATTCCACATTTGACGAAAGGATAACATAATTTATTGGCTAATATGAAGGATCATTGCTATAGCCTTTGAGACTACGATCACGATTCCCGAGTTATTGACTCAAATGAGATGAAATAATTCTGAAGATGCTTTCTAGGTATTACCTTACCAAGAAGCGATATCTAGTTTATTAGGGAGAAGGTATAAGATGCATTGCCTAATTATTCGCGCGCCATAGTCCCAGTCCCCCTTTCAAAATACAAGGGGGACGTAAAAGGAGGCCGCCCGGCTATTTCGCAGCCTCTCCTCAGTCGGAAAATATGACTGTAATTTAATTTCGTCATTCGCGTCGGTCGCGCTGACGTGAGTTTTCAAGAACCAATGAGATGCTGGCTGGTTGTAATTTAGAGGCGGTGGGGATTAACTCCGGACCTACGTAACATTTGGACTGGAGATAAAGCTAGAAATGTGGGGCGAATTTATACCTTCTCCCTAATAAACTAGATTTCACTTCTTGTTTCATTGTTGAAATGTTAAATATCTTAGTGGTATTCAACATATGCAATGTATGTTAATAAGGGACTCAGGCCACAGAGGTCGTTTGCATTGCCTAATCAACTTATAAGAACTACTTATTTACTTATGGTTTTACTTACAAAATAAACTCTTCCTAGATTAAAAGGTTTTAGCTTCCATGATCGAAAAACAAAAAACTAAAGGTCGGAGAAAGCGGTCGTTGCCGGGATTAAATACACGAGCTAAGCCTAATTAAATACATTTAACGAGTTGGGGACGAAGTTTGAAAGAAAAATCCCCATCAAGAGCATACAAACTGCAGGAAGCCGAGGCTTAAATAAACAAGAGAATCTTCTAGGACGGACTCCCTAAGGAACCCATACATACAAAGATGCAAAATAAAAAATGAGTGTTGAATATTAATCCCCACTTTTGAAGTCTTTTGTTTAACGAAGAAATTTTCCGACGAGTCTTTCATAAAAATTAGGATTGGTGTATGATCTACTATGAAGCAGATGACGCGTCATTTTGAGATAGGCTTGTTATAGGGGTTATGGAAACCCAGGTGAAACCGATTTAAGGTGGAATTCATAAACGTCGGACGCAACGCAATTTAGTACAGGCAAAGGCAGGGCATCGTGCGCAAACTTCAGCCTTTTGCGCACGACGTCCTGCCTTTGCCTGTACTAAATTGCGTTGCGTCCGACGTTTATGAATTCCACCTTTAATTACCAACATCTCGGGTGGTTTTGTATAATTTGCGGTTGAATTACCAGTAAATTTTACAGTCAGAACCATAATTTACTGTTGGCATAATAAAATAGGTCTATCTTAAGTTAAACAATGTTTAGCCATTTCACATGGCAACTATCTAAGGGGTTAATAATAAAAACATTAGCTTACCCTTTTGTCGAAGCGATGAAGATGCAAAAAATAAATTGATGGTTTAGACAGTCTCAAATAAAAACTTATGAATATAATAATGGTTAACGCCCTGTGTTGAGCTAATTATAAGCATTTAATCCTAATTGGAATAGTCATTTGTTGTATTGTAGTGATATTTACTTTACTGTTGCGTTGGTCTTTTTATATTTTGTAATTGTTTCGACTCACAGTTATTGTGACAATTAATTAAAGTTAAAAACATAACTTATTCATAATCAGCGGCCAGTCGTCGTCGCTTCAGGCGGGAAAATTGGCAGTGATTTCATTAAGCGCGCGCTAACCGAGACCAAAAATTAACGCGCGCTACCCGCTCAGTTCTTCTTTGCGCGCGCTACCCTTTAACCTTTACGAAAAATCACGTGACTTATTGGCGCGCGCGCCGCTTTTTAAATTTCGCGCAAACCTATTCTATAGCGACATGGCATCCATGATAGCGATTACTAAACATAATTACACCGTTAATTTGTAAAAACATTTTAAGAGGATTTTTCTAGAAGCTGCTAAAGTCAAGTAAAGGGAAATAGCACTCGTCATCTGGTCCAAAAACAACTTTATTAATTGCTTGGACCAGTTTTTAAATTCGGGAAGTGGGGAATTACTGGTCCTCGGTACTAGTTTATTAATTGCAAATCTATAGAAAACTAAGGGGGGAGGTCGGTCCCAAGGACCAGTTTACTCTTTTGTGCTCTAAGGGGGTCACTGGTACTGAGGACCAGACTTCCCAGATTGGTCCGTGCGCAGTGGTAGAAGCTAACAGCTTTCTTTTCTACTGCGATCCTCACCTTTAAATCCCTTTTGGTTCGTTGCCAACTGAACAGAAAACCAAGAATTCAAAGAGTGATCTTCCCTTTAAAATAAAATAATATCAAAGTTCCTTTAAAATTCGTCGAAAAACATTAACTTGAAAAGAAATATTTTTGTCCTAAGGCTAAGCCACAATAAATACACACATTTCAATTTGACAGGGGGCGTTCTCGAACTTTACCCTCTACTAACTTAAAGAATACAAAACCGAGTATTTCGCAATAAACACCAACCTGTGAAAATGGTTCCCAGGGCCTGCTTTGGCGACATTGAGTCCCTCTCCCCATTTTCATCCGAAGGACGCCATACCATAAGTTCATTAGATATCTTCCATAAGTTTGTCACTGGTTACAAACTGGAGCTTGTCATGAAGTGACGTAGGTCATAGATTCGAGGTAAAGAGACGCCTGGTGAGGCTTAGTAATTCAGACTAAATAGGAAGATGGATGTACTGCAAACTTAACCGAGTATAGTCAATTCTCAGCAAGTCTTTAGCATCAGCATTACGAAGTATAGGTAGTGTCATACTTATGGTTATAAACGTATGGCGGTACCATTAGTGCAACAGTTAGTACCCAGCCATTTCGTCCCCTTTTACCCCTTCTTAAGTGACCAATCATAGTTTAAAAATAAATCTGAGGGACCATAAATTTAGTTTCATATACGTCATCAGTCCCAAAATCCCTGTAGAAAAACGGAACCTAGACAGACCATCCCTCAGAATAAACCAGAAATGAGTCGCAAATTCTCGGGTAAACACGTGTTTTCAAAGTGAATTTCCACCTACCTAATTTTATCGAAACACCTGAAGTGCGCGAGAGTAATTTAACTTTATATTTTCGGAAAATTTCGGTTTTGAACATAAAATGATCCAAAAAAAAAAACTGTGTCAAAATATCTCTTTTGTGCGTGAAACTGAAACCACTACCGGAAAATGTGTTTGTGCGTGTTTGAACCACACTTCCGTTTTTGAATAAAGAAGATGAGGTAAGCAATGTTAATTAGTAAAATTATATCTCTTAAAACGAAATGGTTTACGAACTATATGGTTAAATAATATTAGTTTACTTTTGGTTCCGGACTGATATTCCCCGTTTAATTGTGTTATTTTTTAAGTAATGCTTGAAAATAATCAAAGTATCCCCATAACTGACTTTAAATATTAATTGAGATTAACTTGCCGGATTATAGTCCCAAAAAATTTAGTTAGTAAACATATTCAAAAAAAGCTGATCCACGGAAAGGTTTTAAAGGGATGTACAATGGGTTGTATGGAGTATGTCAAGAACTATATTTTGATGTAGTGTTACTACTTCCTGCAGAAGTGATTATACAATATCACGTGACAGTAAGCGTCGAACGACAACCCAGTAACCTTGGGTTCAACCTTCAAGGGATATGCCGTTGCAAATACATAGTTTCCAGACTAGGAGTATTGATACCATTTACACGCTTCCTGGCGGACAACACGCAGTACCAATTACTATCTTCGCCTCCTGGTGTACATTGTATAAATCCTCCTAGCCAAGACGCTATGCTATGGTATTCCCAAAGCTCTGTCTGAATTCAATTTCACGCATGCCCAGTAGGGGTCCCCAACACAAAAATTTCCAAGAAAAGTTCGGTTCGGACGCCGACTCCCCCTACTCAAGGCCCTACTGCCCTACCAGGCTACCACCGATTTCAACATCGTAAATTTCAAAAGAATTGACAAATGCTAACAAAGAAAAAAGAAAGATCTTAGATAAGATAACCCTACAGATTATTAGAATGGAAGAAAAGAGAGACCCCAACCCTATTTTTGCATCAAACCCTTACCTACAAACGGACAAAGAAGCAAGCCTCAAGGACGTTTCTATCACCAAAACTATTTTTGAAGGAATTATAGACCATTTCGGAAATTACATATAGAGAAACCAACACAGTGGGCCGAGGCCGCCATAGACCCGTTCGTTTATTACAAACAGAGAAACCAACACAAAGGGGCGAGGCCGCCATAGACCAATTCGTTTATTACAAACAGAGAAACCAACACACAGGGGCGAGGCCGCCATAGACCAATACGAATATTAACTACAGAGAAACAAACTTCCAGGGGCACGCCTCTATAGTGGATAATTTCAATCATGTCAGGAGACACCGCTAGAGGCATGACCGAGTTGGCTAGCCTCTCAGATGCAGTGAGCTTGGGCTGCCTCTAGTGTTGTCTTGTCGCGACAGGGAAATTATCCAGTATGTAGGCGTGCCCCTGGAAGTTTGTTTCTCTGTAGGTATTATTCGTATTGGTCTATTGGGGTATCCTCCATCTTACCAAGAAGCTCCGCCAGAGGCAGCGCGATTTAGTTATCCTCCCTCCGCGTGTAGTGAACTGGGGCTCCGTCTGGCGTTGCTTCTTGGCGCGAGGGAGGATACCGCAATGGCGGCTTCGCCCCCTTTTGTTACTTTCTCTGTTTGTAATAAACGAATTTGTCTATTGGGGTAATCTCCCTCCCCAGATGGTGCCCGAGGTCACTACACGCGGAACGGGAGGCTAGCCAACTCTCGGTACCTCTAGCGGTACTTCTTGGAGGCGAGAATGAGACCCAATGACAGTCTCTCTTCCCCCTCTTAGGTTTATTTCCCAGGCCATACGGAGCCAGAGTTCACTACACGCAGGAGGCTAGCCGACTTCTTGGCGAGACAGAGAAGACCCAAAAAGCACCCCCCCCCCTGTGTGTTGGATTCTCTATGTGTAATTTCCGAAATGGTCTATTAACAAAATTTCCAGGGATAAGCTAGTAAAAAGTCAGGGATTTTCAATTTCAATATAAATTTAAGTCCCAAACCCCTTGATTAATAAATTTTAATTACGACTAACGTAGTCTGCTACACAGTACATACCTTTTGCATTATTAATATTACACTTGTACTTCAAAAACTTACAAGACGTTTGCCATCCAGTAATTAAAACAAATAATTAATTAATTAAGACACTGAAGCTTTTTTAATTATTGAAATTAAAAATATACTTTATTTGATAAAGAAATGAGGTAATTTACAACCTGATTAATTTATGCCTACGAACAATCAATCAATAAGCAACTAAAAACTGATTTAAAATAACAAATGCGTGATTAAGATTAAGACCTAATTCTATGATTTAATTAAAATTAGGATAAAACTAAAAATAATAAAAAAAAGTAATTAAAGTAATTAAACATTTCACAATTGTTTAATTATCTTGGCGAGTTCTTGAAGCTCGGACTGTTTACTGTTGAGGTAGATATTAGCCTCCCATAACATTCCTACTAAAGCCACTGGATCTGTCTCTTCCGGAGAGACCATCTCCGTTAACGGAGGATTAATGCGAAAATATGGAATTTCTAAGAGACTACACATTGCTTGACCTCGTTCCGCGACCCGGCTTTCAATCTGAGCCATCTTTTATTAATTTATGATTAAATAAACCAATCAGAAATTGATTAATTAATAAACTCATTAACTTTTCGTTTAAATTTTGCGTTACCTTATCAATTAAACGCTGGCTTTGTAAATTCATTCTAATTGGAAGTAACCCAGAACCGAGGGAAACCACCAAGGCAATATCTTCCAGATCATCATCGTGATTCTTAAAATTTTTACCGGTGTTAATTGTGGCGTAACTGACAGGGACGAGGGGTCGGACGTTCGGCATTTTAGTGTACGGGATTTTGAGATTTCAAGATTTTGAGATTTTGCCCCAGATTTTGAGATTCTGACTCAGATTTTAGAAATCTGGAAATCTAGTCCAAGATTTTAAGATTTCGGGATTTTAAAGGAGATTTTTGCAGATGTTGAACGCGATTTTCAGATTTCAAAGAAGATTTCGGGATTTTGTTCAGGATTTTCAGATTTTGAAGGAGATTTCGGGCTTTGGAACAAGATTTTCAGATTTTGAGGAGATTTTCAGATTTTGAGGAGATTTTCAGATTTCGAGGAGATTTTCAGATTTCGAGGAGATTTTCTGATTTTGATATTTTAGGATGAGATTTCGGGATTTTACGTTAAGATTTCGGGATTTTAGGTGAAGATTTCGGGATTTTCAGATTTTCAAATAGGGATTTCGGGATTTTCAGATTTTAAGGTAGGGATTTTGGGATTTCTAGATTTTGACGTGAGATTTTAAAATTTTCAGATTTTGACGTGAGATTTTAAAATTTTTATATTTTGACGTGAGATTTCGGGATTTCGAGATTTTCGAGAGAGATTTTAAACAGATTTCAAACGAAGTGTACGGGATTTTGACAAACGTCCGACCCATCGGACAGGGAGCCCAGTCACGTGGTCCTATAATTGGGCTCCCTGGGTATTATTTCTAAAGGCTAAATTAATTAATTTTATTTACCGTTACTTTAAGGGCTAAATTTCTTTCGTGAATTTCCGTTAAAGAGTCAATGGTTGGATTATTTGATATTAATCCCCCTAATTCGTATTTCTCCGGGTTATGAAGATAAAGAGAGCAAGCGGCTCGAGCAACTTGCCAAGCAAATTGACCTTAAATTAATAAAGGTCAATTTTATTTTAAAAAGTTTGTAGCTAGGGCTCGGCTCAAATGTAGCAAGTTCTAGGTCAATCCAGGGATAGATTTAATTTAAGAAGTAGGAATGGAGAACAGAGTTATCTGGGCGCGCGTCAAATCCCGGACGGACCCCCTTCCACGGGACGGAGGGGGGGGGGGTATGAAAGAAGAGGTGGTGGGTCATAGCGACAGAGGTAAAAAGGAATTACGTATTTTTCGCCGTCCCCATCAGCAACGTCACCAAAACGTAGTTTAAGTGAGCCAATAAGATAATTTAAACTTTTCGTTACGTGTTGGAGGGCGGGGCTCTATACTGGCTGGTCTATGAGTCGGACTGAAGTAAATACTAACCGTTCTCCATTCCTACTTCAAAAATTAAATCTATCCCTGGTCAATCCTAATAAAATCACAAAATCAAGGAAAAAATAAAACTTACCATGGTGATCGTAGCACATATCAGTTGGCTGATTCAAAATGGTTCTAGGTGCGGCGTAATTCCTAAACAATCTCAATTCGGGTGGTTGCCTTTCCTCGTGAATTCCGGTGACCATAATTCTTCCAAATTTAATTTCCGATAACGTTACAACTTCGCCTAGCTCTTTCTTAAGAAATTTAACTAAAACGTCTTGATTGAAACTTTTAAACTACCCGTAAATAATTTGTTTCTCAACTTGAACATAAATCCTCGACAATGATCGAGAGATTTCCCTAAAAACAATTTATTTTAAAACCATAAATGAACGAAATCTTTGTTAATAACGAGATCAAGAAGTTATATCTAGTTTATTAGGGAGAAGGTATAAATTCGCCCCCACATTTATAATCTAGCTTTATCTCCAGTCCAAATTAACGTATAGTAGGTCCGGAGTTAATCCCCCCCGCCGCCTCTAAATTACAACCAGCAGCATCTCATTGGTTCTTGAAAACTCACGTCAGCGCGACCGACGCGAATGACGAAAATTACAGTCATATTTTCCGGCTGAGGAGAGTGTAGCGAAATCGAGGGGTCGGACGTTCGGCATTTTAGTGTACGGGATTTTGAGATTTCAAGATTTTGACAAAGATTTTGAGAGTTTGACAAAGATTTTGAGATTCTGACTCAGATTTTAGAAATCTGGAAATCTAGTCCAAGATTTTAAGATTTCGGGATTTTAAAGGAGATTTTCAGATTTTGAACGCGATTTTCAGATTTCGAAGAAGATTTCGGGCTTTGGAACAAGATTTTCAGATTTTGAAGGAGATTTTCAGATTTTGAAGGAGATTTTCAGATTTTGAAGGAGATTTTCAGATTTTGAAGGAGATTTTCAGATTTTGAAGGAGATTTTCGGATTTCGAGGAGATTTCGGGCTTTGGAACAAGATTTTCAGATTTTGAAGGAGATTTTCAGATTTTGAAGGAGATTTTCAGATTTTGAACGCGATTTTCAGATTTCGAAGGAGATTTCGGGCTTTGGAACAAGATTTTCAGATTTTGAAGGAGATTTTCAGATTTTGAAGGAGATTTTCAGATTTTGAAGGAGATTTTCAGATTTTGAAGGAGATTTTCGGATTTCGAGGAGATTTTCTGATTTTGATATTTTAGGATGAGATTTCGGGATTTTACGTTAAGATTTCGGGATTTCTAGATTTTAATGTGAGATTTCCGGATTTTAGGTGAAGATTTCGGGATTTTCAGATTTTAAAATAGGGATTTCGGGATTTTCAGATTTTAAGGTAGGGATTTTGGGATTTCTAGATTCTGACGTGAGATTTTAAAATTTTCAGATTTTGACGTGAGATTTTAAAATTTTTAGATTTTGACGTGAGATTTTAAAATTTTTAGATTTTGACGTGAGATTTCGGGATAGATTTTAAACAGATTTCAAACGAAGTGTACGGGATTTTGACAAACGTCCGACCCCTCGGGCGAAATAGCCCGGCGCCTCCTTTTACGTCCCCCTTTGTATTTTGAAAGGGGGACTGGGACTATGGCCCGCGCGAATACAAAGGCAATGCATCTTATACCTTCTCCCTAGTAAACTAGATATCGCTTCTTGACGACATATAAACGCACCTAAGCCTAAAGCCAACGCTAATAAACCACCGGTACCAGTACCGGATACCAAATCAAAGTATTTTAGAACATTGCAACCCATAACTGATTCCAAAGCGGATAAAATTTGTATCAAAACTAGGGCTCGAATTCCAGCACCATCGAGACAAAGTATTCGACATCTACGTTTATTTAGGCTGTTTTTATGACTGGGATGAATTATATTCGGCGTTGGTAAACCCAATAAACCATCAAACACTTAAGATATAACGAGGTTAATTAACTAATTAATTAACTCAAAAAATTAGAGAGGGTCAACTGTCTTACATCTAGGAACTTCGACTTGCGACAATTTTTGAGGAGGAATTCCATTCCAATTGCCGTTAAAAGCGCAACCTCTAGCGCAAGTTGGGCACATTGTGGCGCATCTAATAGCGCTCATCGAATGCAAGATAAATAATATAAATTCCTTGTTAGGGTGGTTTCCCGTAGCGACAATATGGCGGGGAGTAAATCCTTCCGCGTCTTTTACGTTAGGGTTTGCGCCAAAAATGAGTAAGGTTTGAACAAGGGACGCGTCGCCAACCTAGAACACGTTCAAATGAGTCCAAAGATTGGGATAAGGCTTCAAACTAATCCATAAATTAACCCCCGAAAGCGATTAATCCGTAAATTAACCCCCGTTAGCGATTAATGCGTAAATTAACCCCGGAAGCGATTAATGCGTAAATTAACCCCGGAAGCGATTAATGCGTAAATTAACCCCATTAGCGATTAATCCGTAAATTAAGCCCGGGACCGATAAACGCGTAAATTAGCACCGGAACCGATTAATGCGCAAATTAACTCCGGAACCGATTAATGCGTAAATTAAGCCCGGCACCGTTTAATCCGTAAATTAACCCCGGAACCGTTTAATCCGTAAATTAACCCCGGGACCGTTTGATCCGTAAATTAACCCCGGAACCGTTTAATCCGTAAATTAACCCCGGAACCGTTTAATCCGTAAATTAACCCCGGGAAACCGATTAATGCGTAAATTAACCCCGGGAAACCGATTAATGCGTAAATTAACCCCGGGAAACCGATTAATGCGTAAATTAACCCCGAGAACCGATTAATCGGTAAATTAACACCAGAACCGATTAATGCGTAAATTAACCCCGAGAACCGATTAATCGGTAAATTAACACCAGAACCGATTAATGCGTAAACCCCGGAACCGATTAATACGCAAATTAACACCAGAATCGATTAATGCGTAAATTAAGCCCGGAACCGATTAATGCGTAAATTAACCCCGAAACCGATTAATGCGTAAATTAACCCCGGCACCGATTAACGCTTAAATTAACCCCGGAACCTGCCGGAACCGATTAACGCTTAAATTAACCCCGGAACCGATTAACGCGTAAATTAACCCTGAAACCGATTAATCCGTAAATTAACCCCGGCACCGACTAATCCGCGAATTAACCGAGGAACCGATTAACTCGGTTTATACCCATCAATACATAAAACTACTATATTTACCTTAACGGCAATATGAAGAGCCGCGCTACCCTGACAATCCAAAATATTTGGATTGGCTCCGCTACTTAGCAGCGTAATGATACATCCTAATTTATTCTTCGAGACGAAGATATGAAGAGCCGTATCTCCATTATAATTCTTGGCATCCAAATGGCACCCAAAATCAATCAAAGCTTCCAAACATTCGGGAGTTTCGGCCAAATGTAAAGGAGTTCCCCCGGACTTTGATAATTTGTTGTAAAGTTGCATAGGATCATTACAAACCTCTTTCTCTCTCATAGGACTAAAAAAAATGCATTTAAAAATGATCAGAAGTGTATAAAACTTCTCTAGGAGAGAAGTGTACCACCCCACAAAGCGCCCGGGGCAATTGTAACATCATTCCCTTAACATTTGGAGTGCATAAGGTTACTAAACCGAATCATTCATACGCCATGTAAATAATTCACCCGCATCATTACTCTATACAGCTATCTCAGAAGGCCTTATTGTGACGTCACCCATGGTACTTACCCATAGAGCCAACGCGGCACCAAACATGGCCGCCAAACCTAAGTTTGTGACGTTTTACCTAAGCACTGACGTCACAACTGAGTTAGCTCTATATGTTAGTTGATAAAATTCATGAACCCTGTGATTTGTCACAATAGAGCTATATCAGTTGAAGGGGGGAAACGTCACAGTTGGGCCTGCCAATAAATGGACCCGGTTTACACCCTCCCTCCGTGCGGGCCACTGAAGAACTCTATGCTAAATTTCCCGCACAATATGGCGCCTAGGCGTGGGCTGGCGAAACCCCGCCTCAAAAGCTCTCCTTTCCCCACCGAATTGAAATAGCTCTATAGAGCTATCTCAGAAGGCTTTAGTGTGACGTCACCCATGGTATTTGCACGTAGAACCAAAACGGTACCAAATATGGCCGCCTGTGACGTTTTACCTAATCACTGGCGTCACAACTGAGATAGCTCTATTAGCGCCTAGCTATTTGCTAACCAAGGCGCATGCGCATGCGCTTGTGGTAATTTTTGTCCCCCACGTCAAGACAATTAAGGTTTGTGTGGGTTAATTGATTACTGAGGATTTAGTAAATACCAAACAGTTATAGTTAATTCACCCTAGCACGGTGCGATAATTACCCATCTTAAATTAAGTTTGATAAGCGGGAGAGAAAATTAACCAAAATGGTGCCATGATCCCGGGAAGAATCATGTAATTTCATAACTAAAGTATAGAGTAATGTCAGCGCTACTTATTGCAACGTCACTCCATAGCGTAATCTCGGTAGAGAGGGGAAAAACCAGTTTATCCCTCCCTTTAGGCGTGCTTTTGTAAGAGGGAATACTGAGCGCGCTTGTTAGGGGGGATGACACGGAGCATGGAGAGTAGTATCGGCGCTACTTACAGCAACGTCACTCCCTTCTATCTCCAAGCTACGTGTCATCCCCCCTAACAAGCGCGCTCAGTATTCCCTCTTACAAAAGCGCGCCTAAAGGGAGGGATAAACTGGTTTTTCCCCTCTCTACCGAGATTACTCTATTAAGAGGATACAGAGTGTCACCCTTCTTCTATTATCCCCTTCTGTTACGATAAAATTGTATGAAATCTCACTTACTCATTCATGGGGTCAACTGAAAACTCCATAGGAGTGTTGTTAGCGGCAGCAAGATGGGCGTTCATGTCGGCACCGGCGTTTAGAAGTTCGTAAACGCATTCCGCGTTGTTGGCAATGCAGGCGATTTGTAAAGGAGTGTGTCCATCAATGTTTATTTTATTTATAAGGGATGGGGTTTCCCAATAACAGAGAGCTTGAATGATTTCTTTCGTCGTCGTGGCCGCGTAGTGAAAAACGGTATTTCCTTTTTTATCTATGGCATTCAGTTGAGCACTCATGTGAATTAGTGTTTGAATCACATCGGGACGTTGTCTATCAATGGCGATGTGAATGGGTGTCACCAATGTTTCCGCGCATGGCTCATTAACTAGTCTGGAAATATAATTAACTATGGGTAAACTTGAGTTAAAACTAAAGGGGGTTCGAATAAATTTCTTCCCGTTTTTCCAGTAGGGTTGCCACGATATTTTATTGTTCAAATTCCCTGACTTTGAAAGGTTTCCCCTGATTTATTTTCTACGATTTTCCCTGATGTTTTTAGGCGTAAATATGGTCAAATGTGGTCTCGCTATATTCCCCTATTTCTGGCCCATTTTGAAATCCCCCGACTTCCCCGGCCCGTCTTGCGATCCCCCCCGACTTCCCCGGCCCGTCTTGCGATCCCCCCCGACTTTTCCGGCCCGTCTTGCGATTCCCCCCGACTTTTCCGGCCCGTCTTGCGATTCCCCCCGACTTTTCCGGCCCGTCTTGCGATTCCCCCCGACTTTTCCGGCCCGTCTTGCGATTCCCCCCGACTTTTCCGGCCCGTCTTGCGATTCCCCCCGACTTTTCCGGCCCGTCTTGCGATTCCCCCCGACTTTTCCGGCCCGTCTTGCGATTCCCCCCGACTTTTCCGGCCCGTCTTGCGATTCCCCCCGACTTTTCCGGCCCGTCTTGCGATTCCCCCGACTTTTCCGGCCCGTCTTGCGATTCCCCCCGACTTTTCCGGCCCGTCTTGCGATTCCCCCCGACTTTTCCGGCCCGTCTTGCGATTCCCCCCGACTTTTCCGGCCCGTCTTGCGATTCCCCCCGACTTTTCCGGCCCGTCTTGCGATTCCCCCCGACTTTTCCGGCCCGTCTTGCGATTCCCCCCGACTTTTCCGGCCCGTCTTGCGATTCCCCCCGACTTTTCCGGCCCGTCTTGCGATTCCCCCCGACTTTTCCGGCCCGTCTTGCGATTCCCCCCGACTTTTCCGGCCCGTCTTGCGATTCCCCCCGACTTTTCCGGCCCGTCTTGCGATTCCCCCGACTTTTCCGGCCCGTCTTGCGATTCCCCCGACATTTCGGCCCGTTTTTGCGATCCCCCCGACTTTGCTGGCCCGTTTTGCGATTCCCCCGACATTTCCGGCCCGTCTTGCGATTCCCCCGACATTTCCGGCCCGTCTTGCGATTCCCCCGAAATTTCCAGTTAGTTTTGCGATTCCCCCGACTTTTCCAGTTAGTTTTGCGATTCCCCCGACATTTCCAGTTAGTTTTGCGATTCCCCCGACTTTTCCAGTTAGTTTTGCGATTCCCCCGACATTTCCAGTTAGTTTTGCGATTCCCCCGACATTTCCAGTTAGTTTTGCGATTCCCCCGACATTTCCAGTTAGTTTTGCGATTCCCCCGACATTTCCAGTTAGTTTTCCGATTCCCCCGACTTTTCCAGTTAGTTTTGCAATTCCCCCGACTTTTCCAGTTAGTTTTGCGATTCCCCCGACTTTTCCAGTTAGTTTTGCGATTCCCCCGACATTTCCAGTTAGTTTTCCGATTCCCCCGATACTTCCCGATTCCCCCGACATTTCCAGTTAGTTTTGCGATTCCCCCAACATTTCGTCCCGTCTTGCGATTCCCCCGACATTTCCAGTTAGTTTTGCGATTCCCCCGACTTTTCCGGCACGTTTCGCGATTCCCCCGACTTTTCCGGCCCGTTTCGCGATTCCCCCGACTTTTCCGGCCCGTTTTGCGATCCCCCCGACTTTTCCGGCCGGTTTTGTGATTCCCCCGACCTTTCCGGCCCGTTTTGCGATTCCCCCGACTTTTCCGACCCGTTTTGAAATTCCCCCGACACATTTATTATATTTATTTACTGAAGTAATATTTACTTCAGGAAATTTTCACTCTGGAAACACTTAGTCCATCCTTTAAACGCCGCAATATGAGCCGAAGTCCAAGTAGTATGTTGATTAGCAATATCGCAAATTTCTTGCAACAAATCCTTCTTGAAAATGTCATTAAACGATGAGACGAAATTGGGTAGAATTTTTTTAAGAAAGAGGTACATGTTGGTGGCTTCCGGTTTCGTTTCGGAACGGAATAAACTAAAGGCTTGAGGAGTACCAGGTTGAGGATTAGGATTCGGGTTCTCGAAAACAGTTTCAAAGAAAAATTTCTCCGCATTTTGATTACGTTTGCACAAAAGTATATTATCAGAACGATAGATGACTTCCGATGACGCGAACTCTTTCGCGTTAATAGGGGCTACTTTATAAGGATCTTCCGGGATGGGGATTGATGTTCTACCCTTATGTTTTTTTACTGGCGGTTGTTGAGGCGCCGATGTCGATTCGGAAGGTGGTGGGGGTACATTTGTTAGTTCGTAGTTCGAATCGAAGCCTAAATCACATAATAAACGTCTAAATGTGCATATACTAGCGAAGTTGGGTAAATTAACATCAGCGTTTATGGTCTCAAAGATTTTTTTACAAGATGGTTTTTCGCACTCGGCAACAAAATCCAAAACTTTCTTTTTAATCGCTTCTAATATGTGTTTTTCAAATTTGCTCATGCGAACTTTTCTTCCTAGACTACTCCTCGGTTTGGGTACTCTTTCTTTAAACTTGCCACCGCATTGTTGGTGTTCTTTTTTAGCTCTCCAAACTGTTTGAGCCGAAACTCCCGTCATCTGTGCCGTTTTCTTAACGATCCTTCCTAGAGATTCTTTAGGATAACTGGCGACTAACGAAGAGTATACGTTCATTATAGTTTGTTTTGTGGCCGTGCTTATAAGCTTCCCCATAGGGTTTTTCTTAAAAAATTCCTTCGGCATGTTATCCATGTCGTCACCAAACTCAATGGTCGCGTTGTTTTTTCTAGATTGATTATTCTTCGGCATTTTGAGGCTTTTAAAAACTAATATTTCACTACGTTACTTAATAATTTACAGCTTATTAATAAATTAAACTCAAATTACTTACAAATTTCCGTAATTATTTATTTTGACACTCAAAAACTTATACCGCAGTACCGCACCAATTAAGCCAAGGCTTAACGAACATTTCAATTGTTCGACTTCAACCAATTTTACTTAGTAATCCCGATTAAATTAATGTAACATTATTTAATATATAGGCTTCGACTTAAACACTTCCTATTTCTGTAATTAAACGTAATTATACCCATTTTAAACACGATTTAAATCAACTTAATTCAGACGATATCTGTCAAAAAATGCCTTCCATTTTGTACGCGAATAATTTTTCAAAATATAGTATCACGTGACCATAACGCTTTGGCGGGAATTTTTAAACGCAGTTCCGCTATGTGTTTCAGTAAAAAACACGAAATTAAGTTAAAATCTTATTTTATTCAACTAAAAACCGGATAAAATTACAATCTTTTAATTATTCTAGCCAATTATTGTAATTCTGACTGATTTCTATTAAGATAGAGATTTGCAATTTTACTTATTAATCCCGATTAAATTAATGTAATATTATTTAATATATAGGCTTCGACTTAAACACTTCCTATTTCTGTAATTAAATGTAATTATACCCATTTTAAACACGATTTAAATCAACTTAATTCAGGTGATATCTGTCAAGAAATACCTTCCATTTTGTACGCGAATAATTTTTCAAAATATATTGTCACGTGACCATAACGCTTTGGCGGGAATTTTTAAACGCAGTTCCGCCATGTGTTTCGGTAAAAAAACACGAAATAAAGTTAAAATCTTATTTTATTCAACTAAAAACCGGATAAAATTACAATCTTTTAATTATTCTAGCCAATTCTTGCAGTTCAGACTGATTTCTATTAAGATAGAGATTTGCTTCCCATAACATTTTGACCAAAATTTTTGTATCAGTCGTTTCGGAAAGAACTATATCAGTCAAAGGGGGATTTATTCGAAAATAAGGAATTCCTAATAAACTACACATTGTTTGACCTTGTTCTACAGCCACACTTTCTAAATCAGAAATCTATGAAAAACTTCATAAATTAGGCCAGTTTAGGCTTAATGATAATTTTTGACCTATAATACATACTTTATCACTGAGATTAACGTTTTGGGAGTACATTCGATGTGGTAAAAGCCCCGAACCGAGAGAAATTAACCCTCTGATAATATATTCATCATCCTCATGGTTCTAAAACCAAAATTATCAATTAAACCTTACTAATTAGCCTTATTCCTGATCAGCGCCACCTACCCATAGCGGCGACTTTGAGAACTACTGTAAGCGGCAAGCCAATCAGATGTCGCTAAAATCTGGTGACGTCACTGACTGGCACTCTCGGGTCTTACCAAAAATGACGTCACCAGATTTTAGCGACATCTGATTGGCTTGCCGCTTACAGTAGTTCTCAAAGTCACCGCTATGGGTAGATGGCGCTGATCAGGAATAAGGCTAATTGATTAATAATATGCCTTACAATTGCTTTGAAGGCCAAATTTTGTTTATGTATCTCTGTTAAGGCATCCGTAATTGGATTAGTAACAAACCACGCCCCCATTTCGTGTTTATCAGGATTATGTTGATAAATTGAACAACAAGCTCTCGCAACTTGCCAAGCTAATTGCTCGGGATGATCAAAGCACATATCTGCTTGTTGTTTAAGAATACCTCGAGGTGATGTGTAATTTCGAAATAAACGAAGTTCGGGTGGTTGCCTATCGCTAAAAATACCCGTTAATAACACCCTGAAATCCAAAAATAAACCCATCAGTTAAAGATAAAACATCTAGGCCTAAATTAGTCCAAATCACCTTCCACTAATTTCAGCCAAAGTTACACGTTCACCAAACTCCCGTTTTAAGAAACAAATTAATGCATCGTGATCTACGCTTTTTCCTGGCGCGAATATTTTATCTTTTAGCTTGAATATCAATCCTCGACACGCTTGTAACGGTTTGCCTAAAGATAGTGCTAAAGCTAAAACGCCTCCAAGTCCAGTTCCAACGATTAAATCAAAATATTTCAAGACACTCGTTCCCATAGCAGCTTCTAAAGCTGTCAAAATTTGAATAATCACTAAAACGCGAACACCCCCATCATCTAATGATAAAATTCGACATCGACGTTTATTTGAAATTGGTTTAGAATTGGCCAAAACGATACTGTTTGTCGGTAGACCTAACAGACCATCAAATACTGGAGAAAAAAACATTCACTTTAATTAACTTAAATGTGTTAATTATTATAGACTTCGCAGTTCACTTCTTACATCTAGGAACTTCAATTTGCGATAATTTTGGAGGCGGAATTCCGTTCCAATTACTATTAATTGAACAACCTCTTGAACAAATATCCTGTAAAGTCATGCAACATCTTTTGGCGTTCATGGAATGTAAAATAAACAAGATGAATTCCTGATTGGCGAAATTTCCCGTCGCTATTAAATGTAACGGCGTCAAGTTATCCCTATTTTTTATATTAGGGTTTGCCCCAAAAATTAGTAGAGCTTTGACTAAATAAGGATCGCCAACCTTAAAAAGAAAAATATGGTAAATTAGGCCTAAATAGACCTATTTATACGTTAAGCCTAAATAGACCTATTTATACGTTAAGCCTAAATAGACCTATTTATACGTTAAGCCTAAATAGACCTATTTATACGTTAAGCCTAAATAGACCTATTTATACGTTAAGCCTAAATAGACCTATATTTATACGTTAAGCCTAAATAGACCTATATTTATACGTTAAGCCTAATAAATAGACCTATTTATACGTTAAGCCTAAATAGACCTATTTATACGTTAAGCCTAAATAGACCTATTTTATACGTTAAGCCTAAATAGACCTATTTATACGTTAAGCCTAAACAGACCTATTTATAACTTAAGCCTAAATAGACCTATTTATACGTTAAGCCTAAATAGACCTATTTATACATTAGGCCTAAAAGGACAAATATTTACTTTAACTGCAATGTGTAAAGGTGTAGAACCATCATCGGAAACCTCATTGGGATTTGCTCCACAACATAATAGCGTTACCAAACATGATAATTGGTTTTTAAGGACAAAAACATGTAAGGCTGTATAACCTTCATTGTTTTTGTCATTCAAATGACACCCGAAGTCTATAAGAGCCTCTAAACACTGAAATGATAGAAAATTAGGGAACCTAATTAAAATTAACGAATAAAACACAATTACTTGTGGAGTTTTTGCCAAATGCAAGGGAGTCCCCCCATATTTTATTACGTCGGAGTAAAATTGCATTGGGTCTCCACATATCGGTTCATCAACCTTATCTCTGGTTTAAAAACGTTCTACGTTATAAAATTTCCGTAACGTTTTTCCGAAGTAATTCCTTACTCTGTAATTATAGATTCCATAGCAAATTCCATTCTTGCCGCATTTTGCGGAACTTCTGATTGTATTTGATTTACGGCCATTGTAGCGTTAGCGTCAGCTCCGGCGCTTAACAACTCAGTAATACATTCAGCGTTATTTGCCATACATGCAATTTGCAAGGGTGTATGTCCGTCAACGTTCATTTTATTAATTAAACTAGGAGTTTCCCAATAAAGTAGCGCTTGTATTATATCTTTTCGGGTATTAGCGGCGTAATGGAAGACCGTATTCCCTTTTTTATCGATGGCATTCAGTTGAGCATTTGCGTGAATCAACATTTGAATCACGTCTGGTCTTTGGGCTTCAATAGCGATATGAATCGGGGCTGCTAAAGTTTCGGTACATAGTTCGTTGACGAGTCTAAATAACTTCTACAATTAGACCACTGTTTCTTAAAGGCCGACTTCCAGCGAAAAGAGTTCTGGCGAACTGAAAACCGAGCATCGAGCGACCGTGCCGATTTTCGAATCCCCGCTGGGGTAAAAGATGGAAGGGTTCTTAGCTAACTGAAAGCCGTGCAATGTGGTTCTAGCGAACTGAAGATGAACAATAGAGAATTTCCTTCGGGGGAAAGCAAAAATTCGAGAGGAAATAAATTTAAAAGGATTTCTATTGTTCATCTTCAGTTCGCTAGAACCACCACATTGCATGGCTTTCAGTTAGCGAGAACCCTTCCATCTTTTACCCCAGCGGGGATTCGAAAATCGGCACGGTCGCTTCATTGTTAGTCTCGATGCTCGGTTTTCAGTTCGCTAGAACCCTTTTCGCTGGAAGTCGGCCTTTAACAACTTCTCAAGGGTTTTACCTTGAAAATTCTGCGTTTCTAAAACATTTTGTCCATCCTAAATAAGAAGCTATATGAGCGGGAGTCCAACCCGTATGTTTATTAGCGATATCGGTTAATTCCTGAAGACTTTCTTTCTTAAAAATATCGGGAACGCTAGTTGCAAAGATCGGTAAGATCTTTTTGAGGAAAAGGTACATGTTGGTTGCTTCTGGTTTCATCTCAGAGCGGTACAAACTGACCATATAATGAAAGATTATTTGAGATTTTAAAATAGGCGCTTTGGGAATTATTACACGAACCTAAATGCGTGAGGCAAACCCGGGTTTGGGTTTTCATAATCAACCTCAAAGAAATATTTTTCAGTGGTTAAGTTTCGTTTGCATAGAAGTATATTTTCAAAGCGATAAAGTATTTCGGCCGCTGAAAAATCTTTCCCGTTAATTGGAATGACTTTGTACGGACTATCGGGTAGATTTGTGGTGGGTTTGGGTTTTGTTTTTCTAGCAGGACCACCAGTACGATTTGGTGTAGGTTCGATGGGAGCGTTAACAAGTTCAAATTTAGCGTTGAAACCTAAGTCAACTAATAAACGTCTTAAAGTGCACACGGTTTGGAAATTGGGTAAAGTGGGATCCGCGTTAATGTGTTCCAATATTTTTTTACAAGATGGTTTCTCGGTTGCGGCGACAAAGTCTAATACTTTACGACTAATCGCGTCTAAGACTCTCTTGTCAAATTTACTGATTCTTAAGTTTTTACCAAAGTTATTTCTTTTGACAACCCGTTCTTTAAATTTACCACCGCACTCTTGGTGTTCTTTTTTAACACGCCATACCGTAAATGGTGAAACACCAGTCATTTTAGCCGCTTGTTTAACTAATCTACCCAACGCTTCTTTCGGATACGTTGATATCAACGAGTTTAAGACATTCATAATAGTTTGTCTCGTAGCCGCGTTTAACAATTTACCTTGTTTCCCCATGATTAAATCAAATTAAATTGGCAATCGTAAAAATACTAATTAAATTGTAAACAAAAACAACAAAGCATAACCATGATTTTATTATTGACAAGGCCAAGGCTTAACAAATATTATCAAAATACCCCTTATAAAAGATTCAAACGAATTAAAAACTTCAAAATTAACGCTATCCTTTTAAAATTCACTATTATGTGTTGAATTTCTGTGTGAAAAAAATTCCTAATTACTAAATAAATCTAAAACTTAATTTGTAGCCGTAACAGTAGGCGAGATTAGCCGCCATTTTGTTTGTTTTCATGAATCTGTAGGGAGTGTAGGCTTAGGGGGAGGAGGGGGGCAAAGCATAACCATGATTTTATTGACAAGGCCAAGGCTTAACAAATATTATCAAAACACCCCTTATAAAAGATTCAAAGGAATTAAAAACTTCAAAATTAACGCTATCCCATCAAACATCCCTGGCTATCCTTTTAAAATTCACGATTATGTGTTGAATTTCTGTGTGAAAAACATTCCTAATTACTAAATAAATGTAAAACTTAATTTGTGACCGTAAACGTAGGCGAGATTAGCCGCCGTTTTGTTTGTTTTCATGAATCTGTAGGCTTAGGGGGAAGGGGGCAAAGCATAACCATGATTTTATTGACAAGGCCAAGGCTTAACAAATATTATCAAAAACCCCCTTATAAAAGATTCAAACGAATTAAAAACTTCAAAATTAACGCTATCCTTTTAAAATTAACGATTATGTGTTGAATTTATGTGTGAAAAACATTCCTAATTACTAAATAAATGTAAAACTTAATTTGTGACCGTAAACGTAGGAGAGATTAGCCGCCATTTTGTTTGTTTTTATTATTCATTCTGTAGGCTTAGGGGTAGGTGCTGTGGATCAGAAGCGTTCAATTAAAATAAAAAAGTCATTAAAATATTCAAATAAAAATATATTTATTCGAAATTGAGTTGTAATTTACAACAATCAGTTCCGAAAAACTACTAATCGAAATGTGTAAATCGGATAGCCGTAATCATTACGAATATCGAGGGTCAATTTGGTACACTCGTGATTAATAATAAAAAGTAATTCATTATTCATGATTAAAAAACAAAACAAATTAAACAATGAAACCGGTCTAAATTGAATCTAAAAACATATTTTCAGAGCTGTTTAATTAATTTAGCAAGTTCTAAAAGCTCAGGTTGCTTGCTATTCAGATAAATGTTGGCTTCCCAAAGCATAGCTACTAATACTTTGGGATCTGTTTCTTCGGGGGAAACCATTTCCGTTATCGGAGGGTTAATACGGAAATAAGGGATTTCTAAGAGGCTGCACATCGCTTGGCCTCGCTCCTCCATTCGATTTTCAAGATGGGCCGTCTTAAAAATTATTGTAATAATAATAATAGTAGTGGAAAAGGTTTCGTGAAATTCTAAAGAGAAATGTTAATAACCAATACCTTATCCATAAGTCTATGAGGATGCAAGCGCGTTGGTAAAAATCCGGATCCCAATGATAAGATAGCTCCTACAATTTCGCATTCATCTTCATGATTCTGTTAAGGAAATTAGGCTTAGCGCTTCATCTATTTTTAGGCCAAATTAGGCTTAGCGTCTTCACTCGATTATAGGCCAAATTAGGCTTAGCGTCTTCACTCGATTATAGGCCAAATTAGGCTTAGCGTCTTCACTCGTTTATAGGCCAAATTAGGCTTAGCGTCTTCACTCGTTTATAGGCCAAATTAGGCTTAGCGTCTTCACTCGTTTATTGGCCAAATTAGGCTTAGCGTCTTCACTCGATTATAGGCCAAATTAGGCTTAGCGTCTTCACTCGATTATAGGCCAAATTAGGCTTAGCGTCTTCACTCGATTATAGGCCAAATTAGGCTTAGCGTCTTCACTCGATTATAGGCCAAATTAGGCTTAGCGTCTTCACTCGATTATAGGCCAAATTAGGCTTAGCGTCTTCACGCGATTATAGGCCAAATTAGGCTTAGCGTCTTCACGCGATTATAGGCCAAATTAGGCTTAGCGTCTTCACTCGATTATAGGCCAAATTAGGCTTAGCGTCTTCACTCGATTATAGGCCAAATTAGGCTTAGCGTCTTCACTCGATTATAGGCCAAATTAGGCTTAGCGTCTTCACGCGATTATAGGCCAAATTAGGCTTAGCGTCTTCACGCGATTATAGGCCAAATTAGGCTTAGCGTCTTCACTCGATTATAGGCCAAATTAGGCTTAGCGTCTTCACTCGATTATAGGCCAAATTAGGCTCAGCGTCTTCACTCGATTATAGGCCAAATTAGGCTTAGCGTCTTCACTCGATTATAGGCCAAATTAGGCTTAGCGTCTTCACGCGATTATAGGCCAAATTAGGCTTAGCGCCTTCTCCCGATTATAGCCCAAATTAGGCTTAGCGTCTTCACCCGATTATAGCCCAAATTAGGCTTAGCGTCTTCACTCGGTTATAGCCCAAATTAGGCTTAGCACTTTCTCCCGATTATAGCCCAAATTAGGCTTAGCACCTTCACTGGATTATAGACCAAATTAGGCTTAGCGCCTTCTCCCGATTTTAGGCCAAATAAAACTTAGCGCCTTCTCCCGATTCCAGGCCAAATAAGGCCTAACATCCCCCGTTTTTTAGGCAAAAATTAGGCTTAGTTATTACTAAAACTTGTTTGTAAAACTTAACTATAATGCTTATTGGTAGCATTAAAAAACATGAAATTTTAGTTCAGTTCATACCATAGCTTTTAAGGAAACATTCTTCTCATGAATCTCCGTTAAAGCATCTAAAGTAGGATTGCTTGAAAACCAAGCGGGTAATTCGAATTTTTCATGCCTATGTAGATAAGTTGTGCAAGCAGCTCGGCCAACCAACCACGCAAATTGACCTAAAAATATTACTATTAGGTCTAAAAAAACCCGCTTAAAAGGTAACTCCTGATAATATTACCAGGGCTATCAAATCCTATATCTGTAGGTTGATTTAGTATCGATCTAGGTGAAAGATAATTTCGAAAAACTCTTAATTCGGGTGGTTGTCGATCCCCAAAGATTCCCGTTGTAAAAAGCCGCCCAAATTTGATCTCGGAAAGTGTGACCATTTCTCCCAATTCCTTCTTCAAGAATTTATCCAAAACATCTTGATCGTATTTTCGAATACCAGTAAATAGTTTGTCTTTCAAACGAAATATAAAACCTCGACAATATTCCACAGATTTGCCTTTAAATTCGTTGTAAATGTCTTCGTTACTTTTGAATTTTATCGACGACAAAACCAGTGGTGTGCGAGTACTCGTTAAGTAAATATTCGGGACTCGACAAGGGAATACTCGGGACTCGACAAGGAAATACTCGGGACTCGACTAGTAAATATGTGCGGCTCGACAACCAAATATTCGGGACTCGACAAGGAAATATTCGGGACTCGACACGGAAATACTCGGGACTCGACACGGAAATATTCGGGACTCGACAAGGAAATATTCGGGACTCGGCTAGCAAATACGCGGGACTCGGCAACCAAATATTCGGGACTCGACAAGGGAATATTCGGGACTCGACAAGGGAATATTCGGGACTCGACAAGGGAATATTCGGGACTCGACAAGGAAATATTCGGGACTCGACAAGGAAATATTCGGGACTCGACAAGGAAATATTCGGGACTCGACAAGGAAATATTCGGGACTCGACAAGGAAATATTCGGGACTCGACAAGGAAATATTCGGGACTCGACAAGGAAATATTCGGGACTCGACAAGGAAATATTCGGGACTCGACAAGGAAATATTCGGGACTCGACACGGAAATACTCGGGACTCGACAAGGAAATATTCGGGACTCGACAAGGGAATACTCGGGACTCGACAAGGAAATATTCGGGACTCGACAAGGTTATACTCGGGACTCGACTAGGTTATACTCGGGACTCGACTAGGTTATACTCGGGACTCGACTAGGTTATACTCGGGACTCGACTAGGTTATACTCGGGACTCGACTAACAAATATTCGGGACTCGACTAACAAATATTCGGGACTCGACTAACAAATATTCGGGACTCGACTAACAAATATTCGGGACTCGACTAACAAATATTCGGGACTCGACTAACAAATATTCGGGACTCGAAAACTAATACTCGGGACTCGACCGGTAAGTACTCGGGACTCGACCGGTAAGTACTCGGGACTCGACCGGTAAGTACTCGGGACTCGACCGGTAAATGAGCGGGACTCGACTAGCAAATACGCGAGACTCGCACACCACTGTACAAAACCCGAAAAATAAAATTACCTAAACTCAAAGCTAATGCCAATAAACCTCCTAACCCGGTTCCTGTAACCATATCGAAGAATTTAAGAACGGAGGAGCCGAGAAGGGCTTCTAAAATCGCTAGAATTTGAATAATAATCAGGACACGAGTTCCCCCACCATCCAGGCATAATATTCGGCAATGGGCTTTTGCCAAATTGCGTTTTCTGTTTGCCAGAATGGGACTTATAGATGGTAATCCCAATAAACCTTCAAACACTAATGAAAAAAACTGATTAAATTGTAATTGATACGAACTTCGGTCTTCGACAAGTTAATTCTTACGTCTAGGAACTTCTATTTGTGATAATGTTGGAGGTACAATTCCGTCCCAATTTCCGTCGATCGAACACCCTCGGGAACACCTCGGACACATAGTTTGACACCTTTCAGCGTTCATTGTATGAAGGATAAATAGAATGTAGTCCTTATTGGGATAATTTTCCGTAGAAACCAAATGACGCAAAGAAAATCCTTGAGCGTCTTTTATATTTGGATTCGCTCCAAATATGAGTAAGGCTTGTACCATAGAAGGTTCACCAACCTACGAGAAACGAAGTAGATTAAAGAAATTAAGGTTAATTTAATTTAATTAATATTACCTTAATGGCAATGTGTAAAGGAGTGTTTCCGTCCGCCGCGATTATGTTTGGGTTTGCGCCGGAACTTAGCAGCGTTATGACGCAGTTTAGCTTATTTTTAGCAATAAAAACGTGTAATGCCGTATCCCCATCGTGATTTTTATCATCCAAATGGCAACCAAAGTCTATTAAAGCTTCGAGACATTGAGGAGATTCGGCTAAATGCAAAGGAGTTCCGCCTGATTTTGATAATTCAGTGTATAAAGTCATCGGATCGTCACAAACTGGATCATCATCCTTATCTCTGTAAAGTAACGATCATTTCAAGTTAGTAGTGATGGCTATGCATATAGACATTGATTCAAGATGGCCACCCATGACGTCATCAATATTTGGGACTCGATCAAGGAAATATTCGGTTCGGGACTCGATCAAGGATATATTCGGTTCGGGACTCGATCAAGGAAATATTCGGTTCGGGACTCGATCAAGGAAATATTCGGTTCGGGACTCGATCAAGGAAATATTCGGTTCGGGACTCGATCAAGGAAATATTCGGGACTCGATCAAACGAAATATTCGGGACTCGATCAAACGAAATATTCGGAACTCGATCAAAGGAAATATTCGGGACTCGATCAAAGGAAATATTCGGGACTCGATAAAAGGAAATATTCGGGACTCGATCAAACGAAATATTCGGGACTCGATCAAAGGAAATATTCGGGACTCGATCAAAGGAAATATTCGGGACTCGATCAAACAAAATATTCGGGACTCGAACAAAGGAAATATTCGGGACTCGATCAAAGGAAATATTCGGGACTCGATCAAAGGAAATATTCGGGACTCGATCAAACGAAATATTCGGGACTCGATCAAAGGAAATATTCGGGACTCGATCAAAGGAAATATTCGGGACTCGATCAAACAAAATATTCGGGACTCGATCAAACAAAATATTCGGGACTCGATCAAGGAAATATTCGGGACTCGATCAAAGGAAATATTCGGGACTCGATCAAAGGAAATATTCGGGACTCGATCAAAGGAAATATTCGGGACTCGAGGGGTAAACATTCGGGACTCGACGGCTAAACATTCGGGACTCGACGGGTAAACAATCGGGACTCGAGGGGTAAACATTCGGGACTCGAGGGGTAAACATTCGGGACTCGACTAGTAAATACTCGGGACTCGACGGGTAAACAATCGGGACTCGACTAGTAAATATTACGGTGGCGTCCATCTTGGATCAATGTATATCTGTACAGCCTTCACTACTCAAGTTTCCCAGACTTCTATATGTTCTTACTCTGGTAACGTTGGTTCAACAGAAAATTCCATCGGTTGATGATTAGTAGGATTCTGGTTCATGTCAGCGCCCGAATTTAATAATTCACTGATGCACTCGGCGTTATTAGCTATGCAAGCAATTTGAAGCGGCGTGTGTCCTTCCATATTGACCTTATTAATCAAAGACGGAGTTTCCCAATAGCATAAAGCCTGAATTATTTCCTTCTTCGTATTTGCCGCGTAATGAAACACCGTATTCCCTTTTTTATCCACAGCACTAAGCAGAGCGTTAAGGTGAATTAAAGTTTGAATAACGTCGCTGCGTTGGGTTTGAACTGCTATATGAATTGGGGTAACCAAGGAATCGGAACAAACTTCGTTAACCATTCTAAAAAATGGTTATAAATTATTATTATAATTATATATTAATATGGGTTTGTGATTTAGGCTTAGTACTTTGCAAAACACTCATTCTGGAAGCATTTGGTCCATCCCATATAAGCAGCTATATGAGCGGGTGTCCAAGAAGGATTTTTATTTGCAATATCGCAAAGTTCTTGAAGATTATCTTTCTTTACGATGTCGGGAATACACGCGGCAAAATGGGGGATTATTTTCTTCAATAGAAGATACATGTTTGTCGCTTCGGGTTTTGTGTCAGAACGAAACAAGCTGAAATATTAAACTTTAATATTGAGTACACTGAAATGAAGGATGATGGGAAATCCGAGAGAAATAGGCGCGCTAACTGTGGAACAGTTTGTGTCCGGTGGGACGCTAGAAATGGGGGGGAATACTCGGAAAAATAGCGGGAAGGCTACTTCAGACCAATCACGCCATTTTCCCGACTATTCTTCCCCCATTTATAGCGACCCCCGGACCTGAACGGTTCCATAGTTAGCGCGCCTATTTCACTTAGACGCTACTTCAGACCACCCGCCATTGTTACGAGTATTCCTCCCCCATTTTTAGCGACCCCCGGACCTGAACGGTTCCACAGTTAGCGCGCCTATTTCACTCAAGACGCTACTTCAGACCACCCACCATTTTTCCGAGTATTCCTCCCCCATTTCTAGCGACCCCCGGACCTGAACGGTTCCACAGTTAGCGCGCCTATTTCACTCAAGACGCTACTTCAGACCACCCACCATTTTTCCGAGTATTCCTCCCCCATTTCTAGCGACCCCCGGACCTGAACGGTCCCACAGTTAGCGCGCATATTTCACTCAAGACGCTACTTCAGACCACCCACCATTTTTCCGAGTATTCCTCCCCCATTTCTAGCGACCCCCGGACCTGAACGGTTCCACAGTTAGCGCGTCTATTTCACTCAGACGCTACTTCAAACCACCCGCCATTTTTCCGAGTATTCCTCCCCCATTTATAGCGACCCCCGGACCTGAACGGTTCCACAGTTAGCGCGCCTATTTCACTCAGACGCTTCTTCAGACCACCCACCATTTTTCCGAGTATTCCTCCCCCCATTTCTAGCGACCGACCGGAACTGAATAGTTCCACAGTTTGCGCGCATATTTCACTCAGACGCTACTTTAGACCGCCCGCCATTTTTCCGAGTATTTCTTCCCCATTTCTAGCAACCCCCGGACCTGAACGGTTCCTCAGTTAGCGCGCCTATAGTGTGCTACCACGAAGCTAGGGGGAAAAACTGTGACGTCAATATTGGGTCCCGAATTTGTATTGCCCAAGCTGACGACGTCTCGCGACTGCCAATATGGTCGCCTGAAAATAAGGTAAGAGATAAGAGCATGTGACGTCACTACAAAGTTCGTGGTAACACACTATTTCACTCAGACGCTACTTCAGACCGCCCGCCATCTTTCCGAGTATTCCTCCCCCATTTCTAGCGACCCCGGACCTGAACGGTTCCACAGTTAGCGCGCCTATTTCACTCAGACGCTTCTTCAGACCGCCCGCCATTTTTCCGAGTATTCCTCCCCCATTTCTAGCGACCCCCCGGACCTGAACGGTTCCACAGTTAGCGCGCCTATTTCACTCAGACGCTTCTTCAGACCGCCCACCATTTTTCCGAGTATTCCGCCCCCATTTCTAGCGACCCCTGGACCTAAACGGTTCCACAGTTAGCGCGCCTATTTCTCTCAAATTTCGCATCCCCCCCATCATCCTTGCCGAAATTACATTTAAGATAACCAAAATTTCATCATACCTGTAAGCATGAGCGGAAGTTGGAGTTGGATCAGGTATGGTGAAATCAACAGTGAAGTATATTTTATCCGGGGTTAAGTTTCTCTTACAAAGAAGCACATTTTCGGTTCTATAATGCACTTCAGAAGCCGTGAACTCTTTTCCATTGACAGGTAGAACTTTAAATGGATTCTCGGGTAATTGAACTGGAGGTTTAGGTTTGACTTTTTAACGGCAGATGGTTGTGATGTTCCAGATTCTGGATCATTCACCATTTGAAGTTCATAATTAGAATCGAAACCAAGGTCTTCCAAAAGGCCTTTAAACGTTCGCATGCTTTGAAAAGTTGGCAGCGTTTCGTCAGCATTGACTACTTCAAAGATCTTTTTACACGTTGGTTTTTCATTAACGGAAACAAAATCCAAAACTTTCTTAGTTAGGGCGTCTAAAACGGGTTTTTCGTATTTGCTCATACGTATTTTCCTTCCTAAGTTAAAACCGGGCTTAACAACCCTCTCTTTAAACTTTCCCCCGCATTGTTGATGCTCTTTTTTCACACGCCAAACTGTTTTAGCCGATACGCCAGTCATTTCTGCCGTTTTTTTGACAATTCTCCCGAGAGATTCTTTTGGAAAACTGGCGCATAATGACGAATAAACGTTCATAATAGTCTGCCTAGCCGCAACGCTAAGAGTCTTTCCCATAGTATGCCTTTTAAACTCTTTCGGTATGTTAGTGGGCTCGTCATCGAGAAAGTCAATTGTAGGTGCTGGTTTCTTTTTAGGTGCCATATCACAATTTAAATTTCCAAATTTTCAATAATAGGTATTCAAATTGAATCAATTAATATCCAGAAACCGACAATTTTCATAGATTACAGGGTTGAAAACTAAAATTGCATATTCCATGACGCTGGCCTCGGCATGGCTCCCCCAAAATTAAAGCCAAGGCTTAGCTTTGAACGTTCCGATCGAAACTTATTATTTCAGAACTTATAATTT
>JAEQBA010001131.1:0-14317 GCA_019434445.1 Phalangium opilio
CTTCATCGTAAGCGTAGTTTTGAATACCGGCAACCGTTTCCCATTTCGAATTGAAAACCTGCGAAATGGTGAATTTTAACTATTTCCGGAATATCAAAAAGCCAGCTGATCCTCCGAAAAAGTCTGCGTAGTCGTGAAAACCTCTATAGATATTTTGACAAAACAGTCGAGATTTTAGACACGTGACAAAACTAGGTGGGTGGAATGAACGTCACGACTCGCGTCAATGACACCGTTAACAGTGGGTGCCCTGAAGCGGATAAAATTTCACTTTACATCCGTCTCTCATCCCTCTTGTTGAATCGTGAAACCCCGGTAAAATTACGTCACAAACGTACTCCTCGAATGCAGTAACTCTCCGATTTCACGATCGAGCTCCGATCATTCGATCGACATGAAAAAAAAGGCAGCGCTCGACTTTTACTACCCACTATCGAAAGCGCTTATTTCTAGTCGTTCGCGATTCTCCATCCGTTGGCTAGCGGCTCTGCTTTGACTGTCGAGTATCGAGTTTTCGGGATCAAATCTGGGGTTAGTGGGTTACGCCTGCCATTTATTTCCCCGTCGACGGTTCAAGCCTGAGTCGGGACCCTGGCCCGCCAAAGAAAAGAATAAGAGCCCTTGCGTCTCTTCTTCCAGATAGGACCCTTGATCAGAACCAAATTAAAACCGAAGTGGTAATTTTATTTCGTATTTAAAAATCGGTTCTAAACAGGAAGAGTTACAGCTTTGTATTCATTAAAGTAATATATTAAAAGGCCCTGTAAGACTGCTTCTCCTAAAATGTTTGTGTATTGCGGGTAAAACATTTCTACATGCGGTTTTCGCGGTGGCTGAAACTCATCTGCGCGATGACGAGAGCCCAGAATCTTGTCCAGGGTTCCAATGGTTTGGCTTAAATAGACAGAGGGGAGCGAAAAAAGGTGGTGGTCTAGGAGTCGTGGTTGCGGACCCCACCCCATGCAAACTTTTGCGGTCCTGCGAGGAACACATGTGGATCGAAATCAGGTGCGGATCGGTTGAGGTTCTTATCGGAGTGGTATATCTCGCGACGGATAAAGAAGACGTGAGTTGGAACGCCAACATTTTACAGTGTCTCGCGAGGGATTTATCACAGTTAACTACCAATGGTAGGAAACCGGTCTGCGTCTTAGGCGATTTCAACGCCCATATTCCGGAGCTAGATGGTCGTGATAATCAGACGGGTCGCAAATTCGTGTCATGGGCTATGGATCAAGATCTCACGATCCTAAACACACTCAGTGAAGTGTGCGTGGGCAGATTCACTTGGTCGGCTCGGGGGCTGGCTACCACCATTGACTATGCACTGGGAAATGATCAGTTCCTACGAATTCTGTCGCGCATGGATATTGATGAGGACGGTTTTTTGAGCCTGGGCAGTGACCATAACGCGATCACGCTGTCTTTAGACATCTCGGGTCGACGTCGTGAACCGGTGGTTCCGGCGCGTTCGCGACCGCGTTGGCGGACAGATGTTCCTGCCAAAATGGAGTCCTATCAAAGAACGGTCAACGAAGCTTTGAGTGACACGACGTCTATAACGCTGGAAGAGTTCCAATCTATCGTGGTTTCCGCGGCTTCTAACACGTTAGGACAGTCGTCGGGGAAAAGTACGCGAGGCCCACAGAAGCGCTGGTTCGACCATGACGTTAAAATGGCTATCCAACAACGCAAAAAGGCAAATCGTAGTTATCGTAAAGCCGCGAGGGAAGGCCGCCGTCACTCGAGTACGGTTTCGCCGGAGTACATCCAGGAGCTTTGGAACTCCTATTGTGCCCGTAAACGTGAAGTCGCGCAGCTTGTAGCAAGCAAGATTAGAGAAGTAAATCGGGCCATGGAACAGGATATTTTATCTGATAAACGTTTGGCTGGTAAAAAGTTTTGGCGATTATTTAACCCGCCACACCCATCTCAGACCCTGGCGGCAGTAAAGGCGGAGGATGGTTTTAATCTTATATCAGGTCCAGAGGCTATTAGATTACGAGTCTCGGAATTCTACCAGGCCGAGGAAGAAGCTTTCATAAAATGTCACGCGTTCCTTCCCGGGCTGCAAGGCGGTGTAGAGATGCAGTATGACGACTCTCTCCACGATGATATTCTTCCCCATGAGCTTGATACAGTTCTCAACGCTCTCCCCACGGGAAAGGCGGCGGGGCCTGACTCTATTTCGTATGACCTCATAAAATCCCTGAACGGGTGCTCGCGTCGGGTATTGTGCGAACTATTTAATGGAGTCCTACAAAATTCGACTGTCCCAGAGACGTGGGGCCTCACGGAAATAAAATTGTTGTACAAAGGTGGAGGGAAGGACATTGAAAATCTGAGTTCGTTCCGGCCAATTGCCTTATCACAGTGCGTCTCTAAGGTATTTGTGGCAATTCTAAAAACACGCTTGGAACATTTTGTTGAGACCAATAATATCTTGGGGGAGCTACAGAACGGGTTCAGGCGGGATAGGCGAGGGGCTGATAGTCTCTTTATAGTATACCAGTTGTTGGACATTGCTCGAATTGAACAACGTTCAGCGTTATTCGCTTTTCTGGACCTACGAAAGGCTTACGATAGCGTCTGTAGGACTCGGTTGTGGGCGTTACTGGTGACCCTAGGCATTCCAGGTCATTTTGTTACTCTCTTGGCTAGGCTTTATGAGGATGTAAAGTACCGGTATTGGTTTGGGGATGTGGTAACAGATTTCGTGTCCAGTGGGGTGGGTTTAAAACAGGGGTGTCCCCTGTCTCCTCTCCTCTTTGCACTATATCTGGAACCTCTCGACAGGGCCCTAAGGGCTTCAAACCTCGGTTTTACGCTTAGGTACCCTGGCGGCGCGACGCGGGAATCTCGGGTAGTGGGTGGATTTTTTGCGGATGATATTTTTGTTGTTGCTGAATCGCGGGTAGGGCTGCAAGCCATTTTGGATATTTGTGGGTCCTACGCAGCGGAATATGGGTTGGCTTTTAGCCCAGATAAATGTGTAGTCCTCGAAAATAGTTTGCCTTTTGAGAGGGGGTCCGACCCTGTTTTCCTGCAAGGTTGCGTATTAGCAGAAGTGACTGAGGTAACCTACCTAGGTGTAAAGGTATCGAATAGGGGGAAGTTTTTGGAACCGCAGGAAAGTATTGTGATGGCTAAGGCCAACCGTCTGGCTGGTGCCATAAAGCACAAGGGGTACCACTCGTACAATAAGTACAATGTTATGAGGACACTATGGAAGGCTGTCGCGGTTCCGGCGTTAACCTACGCGAATGAGGTTATGTGTTTCTCGTCTAATACGAGTCGTCGACTTAATCAGGCTCAATTTACCGTGGGTAAGGCCGCGTTGGGGGGTAACTTTATTACATCATATGCCGCTGTCAAGGGTGAAATGGCCTGGTCTGCCTTCGAGGAGAGGGAGGCTAAAAGTAAGCTCCGCTATCTGGGTCGGTTATTGTTTATGGACGACATGCGCATTGCACAGCGGGTTTTTTGCTATATTCGAGCAATGCCCAGGAAAACTACCTGGCTAAAGCGCGTTGCGTTTTTTCACGAAAACTATGGTGCCGGAGTGTCCCGGAGCTCGGTTCAATCGTTACATGAGTGGTATGCCAAGGTAGATAAGGCTGTTGCTGAGTATTCTCAAGCACAATGGCGGAGGGATGTTGCTGACCATCCGAGTCTGAACCTGTATTCGTTAAAGGAAACACCGGGCATAGAACCTTTCTATGATAATTCCCTTGCTAGTGGGTTGTTTTTCCTGGCCCGGACGGGGGCGTTAGCAACATCCGCTCGTCTTTCCCACATTTTTGATAAGGAGGTGGCCGGCTGTCCTCTCTGTGGGGAGGTCTTAGAGGACATCGAGCATGTAGTGCTGTTTTGTCCGGCCCTGGCACAAGCAAGAGCCCCGTACCTGAGGTTTGGGCCCATTACCCTGGCGGATAGCCTATCTCTCGGGGATAGGCCAAATATGGAAGTCATAACTATCACAAAAAGTATTTTAGCCAATTGGGCGAAATTGCGCCTTCTCTGCCCCATGCCCTATTAAAGGATTGAATCATATGTCGATCAGCTGTCATTGTACATAATTGTAAATAGTTTTCTTGTTGACTTTGTAACGTGTAAATATTAATTTAGTGTTTTTTTATTGTAAGACATTTAATGCTTTGTTTTAGTTTTTTTTTTATTTTCGGACCTGTGAACCCACGTTAGAGGGTTCCTCCCTGTTCCAAAAGGGATTTGTAATCAAAAGGGTCAATAAACCATTCATTCATTCATTCATGGGAAAACAGCATTAAGGATTGCCCCTGGAAAAGAGCTTCACACCACAAACTTCAAAAGCTTAATAAAAAATACAGAAATTGCTAAAGCTATTCTAGTTATGTTAAA
Organism: Phalangium opilio; assembly: GCA_019434445.1. Lineage (NCBI taxonomy): Eukaryota > Metazoa > Arthropoda > Arachnida > Opiliones > Phalangiidae > Phalangium > Phalangium opilio. The sequence continues at coordinate 4,381 of JAEQBA010001131.1, forward strand.
ATATTATGAAAATTTAGTTTTTAAAGTTAGGTAGTTGGACTAGTTTTCAAAAATCAAAAGTGGTCTGCTCAGCCAATGTTATAGCTTAAAAGACCAAATTATAACTTTGCTCGGTTGAAATTCCTACCTCATTAATTGGTTTATCTCTCTTGGTAACTTCATCTTCAACTACTTCTCCGCTTATACAGGGGAAAAGTGCACCCAAATGTGACCATCTTTTCGCATCTTTGGCGATGAAAGGCTTCCCATAGTCACGCCTCTCGGGTTTCTTTGCCATAAAAAGGATGAGAACTCAAACTTTTTTTTGGAGCGCGTGGGTGCATATATACCCCTTTCCCCGTTCACGCCACTTTTTTTTAATCGTTTTCCTTTCATCACCCGTATATTTTTGACAGCCTATAGGGTTCCCAACATTCTCTTCTCGTAAAGAATGAGTATGATTTAATTTGGCGGACCAACCTCTTTCATATTCCGAAATCGTTCCGCGTCTAGATTGAGTGGTTTTATCTGTACGCCAAACGGAGATAAAAAATTGTCGCTTTTGTATTTTATTCGAAATTTATTCACAATCTATTCGCGAATGTGTAAGCTGTTACATCATCTTTCTCTCTTTTTCACCATTTTGTTGGAGTTACGACTTTTTCGCGGTTTTATATCAATTCCAATTTTTTTGCGCGTTGATCTATTTGAAGATTGTTTCATGCCATTGTTAAGAAAGATTTTGGGTCAAATTTCGTAAAACCTGATACGCTCGGGCTAGAATTTATACTTTTTAAACAAAAGATCGTATAAAATAATGAGTATATTAATTGGAGCCATGTGCCTATCTATAATATTAAAGAAGATACGTGCAATTAAGTTTCAGTAATTGCACGTAATGGATACTACGCGTTAGGGAGTACCTATATTGGTCCAATCCTTCAGGTGGTACTAGGCGTCCAGTAGGGGTATTTCGGATTCGTCTCAAATAAGCTCTTCTTTATAAAAAAACACAGAAGGTAACAACTAAATAGACTACAGTAACAGACTATGGCCCTTCTTGGAAATCGCCGGTGCGTAACTCTGAATTTAGTGTGCTTTTTATAGTTACTAGCCTGATACTAGTCGAGGTATCTAATAATCCTCCTTAGTAATAAGAAAGCAAGCTTCCAAATTCTAAGAAATTTCACGATTTTTGATAAAATATTTTCAACAGTTCTGAAATCTTTGTTTTGTGACCCAGACTGTTTTATTTTCTGGGATACCTTGACTCCGGCAACGACCCCAACCCCGATTTATATTTTACCCCAAACTCTACTTTCTAGTTGTAATCCATATTTTCTAAAACGTTTGAATAGATAAGAGAGAGAGAGAGAGAGAAAGTTTAGCTTCGTACTCGTCAACCCGATTCTAATTATAATCCTCATACAATTACTATACAAATGAGTGCAAGCATAATAAACCGTCCATATCTTTAGCCCTTCTTTCTATACCTTCTCTTTACAGTTATCTAAATTTGGATCTTAGAACTATTTATGCGGCTTTGCCAAAATTTATTCTTTACAAATTTTCCGGGGTTTCGGTATCAATGGAATAAATTTATGGCGACATCCTGACCTCTCCTTTTCCTTCCCTCTCGTTTTCTCATTCGCCGAAAGGTTCAATCGAACTCGTATTGAAAACGAAAATATTTCTATTTGGATAATATATCCATATTTATATATATATTTTTTTCATTTCTAAGATTTATAATATTTTATAAAATAAAAAAAATGAAAATGTTGAGTAACTATTTGCAAAGTTTTAGCCAAGAGTTGAAGCCGCCCTACGACCTAGTTGGATCTAATATTTGAAACTTTTTTGGTCTCTCGCACGCTAGAATCTCGTTGGTTTGGTACTCCAATTGACCTCTTATAAGCCCCTCAATCTATCTAAGGCTCTAAGTCGAGCAATCTAGATATATCGTCAACACGAGGATGATTAATAATGGAGATTTCATAATAGCTTTTTTTCCAGTTCATGTAGTTTCTAGATCTACACGTATATTTTGTTTATACTTTCAAGTATTGCTACATTTGGTGTTTAAAAAAGTGTATAAGTTTCGGATCGCTCTGGATTTGGAATAGATACAGAATTAACCTCATGAAAAGCCACGTCCACGGCATTTAAAAACAGGGTGTTTCTAATAAGTCACCCTGAAACGAAGCTGGCTCACGTTAAGCGAAATTCTCGATAGTCTTAAAAATTGGTTAAATTAACCAATGCGAAGTTGAATACCAAATTGTTTGTTTTTATTTACAATAATTGCTTTCTTTCATTCTCACATTTGAGATGCGACCCGATACCAAAATCTCTCTACCTAAAATATAGTCAGTGTTTCCCAGGCCAGGAATATGAAAAAGGTTCGAGATGACTTCAACTTTATAGTTTGTAAATTTCCAAAGTTTAGTGTTATTTGTCTTATTTGAAAGCTCTTGGCAAGCTATTTTCAAAATTGCTGAATTTCAATATTGATGAGACTTGGGCTTTAAAGAAATCCAAGTATACAGGGTTTTTCTGATAAGGCGAATTATTTTGAGTCGAAAACGTTCTCTGAACATTTTCAACTCAAAATTGCTTAAATAATGTCCCCCTTAATTTATGCCAGACTTAACAGAAACACTCTGTATATGTTGGAAAAATGTTTTCGTAATGGAATATTAATTAAAATTTTTAATTATGGATTTTAAAATTTTCCAAGTATTAATAACTGAGTCCTTTCCGTTGCTAGCTCTCTACCTATATGCTATATGACTCAGTTTTGAAATACTTTTACTGTTTAGTGAAAATAAGTAATTTTTATTCATGGAAATAGGGGCAGATAATCCTTTTCATTTTACGCGAACCAAAGGCCTGTATTAAACCTAATAAACCTACTCATTGATGAAAATACGTCTGATTATACACGTGTTTCTAATTCAATGGACACAGGCATAGAAATTTTCTTAATTACTTTCTCGTCGTCCCCAAATTTCTAATTAATTTTCAAAAGGATTATATTAGTAGGTTTAATCAGCGTCCTCAAACGAAGTAACCGGGACAAGAAGAGTATAGATCTAGAATTATATTATTCCGAAGTATTTCCATCATAATATTTGCCGAGTTGAAAGAACTGTATGAATAAATGTTTATAATTGAACGAGAATGATATTTAACTTTAACTACATGCAGGCCTATAGTTCAAATAGCTCTCAGTTGAAGAAGTTATAAGGCTGTACTAAGGACCGGAAAAGGTATTCTCTATTTTAAACCATAGTTTATTTTATTTTTTATAATTTTATTTTTGTAGTTTTATTTATTTGCTGTAATAATAAAATTACTATTATCAACATGTATACAGGATGTTTCGGAAAGGCACGTCATAACTTAAGGGCAGAGTTCTTCGGGAAATTTTGAGTTGAATATATTCTATGACATTTTGCCGCGCAAGTTATGATTGGAGTGTAGAATGAAATAACTTTATTCATTTAAATTCCTTGAAATTATTATTTTTAAAGTTTTATTTTATTTTGAGTTAGAACCCGAAATGCAAATAGAGAGAGGTCTACCCATAAGGATGAACACGTTTATCTTAACCTTGAGGTATAAACACTTTATTACGTTGAATTAATATACTTTTCCGAAAACCCTGGATATACGCACACCCATTTATTGTAACATCGGGATTAAATTAGAGGCGACCTTGTAGCGAGATTATCTCAACCTCCTTCGCCTCACTAGCTTGGACTCCTATTTCTTGGAGGGCCTGCAGGGTGTTACCTTCTTCCCATCACGCCATGTATTTTCGCCATTACCGTTCTTAACGGTTCAACGTTGATGACCAAACCAAACCAAACTCGTGGGTTGTGGAGTTTTCTGTTGTACAAGTACTTACGGTTAGGCCTACCTAAAACGGTCCATCTCTATTTACACTTTCTGACGCGATGCTACGGGTTTTCTCGTTGTCATGGTAACCCAAGGGGTTCGACACTATTGCGGAATACAATTCCACAGTCGGCATACAAAAATCTTAAAATAAAATAATGATTTAAGCAATTAAAAATAAAGAATTTGCCCGAAGTATTAAAAAATACAGATTGAATCTTACGTCCTTATCTCTGTAGTAAATTAAATGTTTGGAATCCAAGAAATTCAAGAACCAAATACATCACGTACCTTCAGAACGTGAATTTACTCATTTCCACCTTGAATTTGAATTAGTTAGGAGCCCAGGTTTTTCTCTTTACCACCCGTACACGTGGTTAGCCATGAAAAAGATAGACATTCATTTAGGAAATTTATAATTTCATCGCTTTAACTGGTAGAATGAAACAAACATCTTTTAAATTTGTTTCGAAATTAGTATTTGCTTGAAGGGACGCGAGAAACGATTGAAAATCCAATTTGATAAACAAGAAGAAAAACTTTTTTCCCTTTTGGCTTCATTTTAGTAGTTTTTAGTAATAATTTTTACAACAATTTTATTAATACAATTATTAAATATTATTATATAATAATTAATTAATATTACTATTTTTACAATATCATTTTCTTGCGAGCTAAGTATATTTGAGAATCTGAAAACAATTACATATATAAATATAGTTAATTAAGCCCTTTAATTCAAATCCAATTAGAAAAACATATTTTTTTTTTGCTTTATTTTACTAGACTTTAGTATAGTAGTGTTTAATATAGGTTAGCCTTAAACATCATTTTCTTTGAAAACTAGGGATGTTTGCTAATCTGAAATCGATTACACAATAAAAACACAGAACTCTAATTAAGCCCTTTAACTCGATTTAAATAAAAAAAAGTATAACCCAGAATTACGCGGATGTTATTCTAATTTATCGCAGTGTCCATCCTCTCGTTGTTACATGTTTTTTTTTTCATTTCGTTTCCCTCTGATTCTCTTTTTCCCTGAAAAAAGTTGGCCGTTAGATTGAACATTTGCATCAGCCAGGCCTACCTATTCCGGACACGTGAAATTGCTTGGCCATATAAGAGTCCACTGCAGTGATGGGGGGAGGGTGGAGGTAGCTTCTCCCGCGTGGCGATTTCTACGGAAATAACTTTACCATGTAGGATTATGGATGGTTCTGGGGCACTTCTTTCCATTATTTCTATACTTTTAGAAGGCTAGCTGTGCCATCTTCTATATTTTGTTTGATTTTTTTTCTCCTGGAATAAATAAACGGATATCATTGACGCTTCCAGCGGGTGCCAGACGTTAAAGTTAAGTAGACCATATGCTCGTAGTTGATGATACCACTCTCAGACTTTCCTGAGAGAGAGAGATTGGAAAAAAGGAGAAGACTAAGCTTATTATATTTTTCCATTTCAAGGTGTAGGCCTATATACTTTTCGTTGAATTTAAAAATAGGTGCGCTGGCTAGTGTTTTACGAACCCAGTCTTTCAACTTGAAAGGACACAGATGGTAGTCCAGACACAAGCCCCTTCTATATACAGGGTGTTTCTTGTAAGTCTGGTATCGAGTTATGATTAGAGTGTTTTAGGGATGACTCTATAATAGTTCATTTAATCTTTCATTTAATCGACCACTTGCTTGTTCCTGCTGGGAACGAAGCTTACCATGATAATTTAATACAGTTTGGAAAAAGATTTTATTTAGTGACCCTTGGAAATAGAAGATAAAATTATGGTGCCCTCGACTTACCAATTCTTGGTTCAAGTACTAATTGTACAATTAGCAACTGGGATAAAACGAATATTTTTAAGTTTACCCGCCATGGAATATGTTAAGCAAGCTATTATTGATTTCCTGTTTTCCATTTTCTTTTCTGTCACAGAGGCTATCGCCACCTATAATTCTAAATGTACATGGTTTGACTGATGGAAGTTTGAAATTTTGATTGATTGATTATAAGCACACTTATATTAAATTATACTTAAAATTATATTTAAGTTTCTGAAACATCATTGATACGCTATATGGTTATATTAAAAAATGGTTGACCATTTACGATCGATGGACTTGATCGATCCAAATACTTTTATAGCGAAGTGGTCCATCAATTATTTCAATCAAACTTAATTAAGTTAATCCTCACCTAGTATATTTAATTGATTATTAACTAGATAATTTATGAAAGTTATAGAGCAAAAGATGAATTTCAATAGTATTTGCAAGTATATATTATTTAGAAGAAACTACCAAATTGATTAAGAAATCTATATAAAGAAGCCATTTTACTTAGGAAAATTAAGTTATTTAAAGTTTTATCGTAATCATAAAAGTTTCAGATAAAACTCCATACCCAACGAGATAGTTACCCTCTCTGTTTGTATAATCTCGTGTCGAGTGAAGTATGCTTAGGCCTAACACGGTTTCTACTTCAAACGAGTGAAATATTAAACCCCCCTCTGATTGGACAGTGAAAGCTGTGTCAAATTCTTCTCATTAAAAATTGAAACTCAATAAATTATCTGTAATTTATTTCGAAAAGTGTCGAATTCGAAAAATTAGTAATTCAAACACTTTAAAAATAACAAATGAAAATGAATATTAGATTAATTCTTAATAAACTGGAATTTGTTTTAAAAAAGATACAATAAACATTTTTAGCGACAAAATCTTTACATGCCCGGTAGGTACGAAATAGGATCCTAAGTCTTCTTAATTCTAAAAGCGAGGGAAATTTAATAAAAGAAAATAGCTAGTGGAAAACGTTTCGCCAATAAAATCAGAAAACGAGAAAAAATGAAACTAAAAATTCAATTAGAACATAGCTGATTAGAGCGGAAACGGCCGGAGAGAGAGAGAGAGAGAGAGAGAGAGCGATAGGGGAGGAAGTACAGCCCTGGAGACTCTTACAGTTTGGAAGGGGGAGGGGTGTAATTCTTTGAACAAAAACATTGCTCTCTCACTCGGAAGAGAAACGCTTTCGAGGGGAAGATTTCATTAGAGAGAGGGACTCCTTCGACTAAGCAAATTAAAGGTGTATGTATGATGAAGCAAAAGGACTCTTTCCCCTAGACTCCCAGAAAATCCCTCTCGGGTTTCCGAGCAGTTATGATAAAGACTTTTAGCCAGAAAACTCGAAAGGTTGAGAGGTGAAGGATGGGTGTAACGTCAAACCAAGGGGATAGACACTCGTCAAGTCCTTCAATCAATCACTAGTTCCATTCTCTCAAACTAACTTATGTAAGAACGATATCCCAAGATTACTGTCTTCAGGTTTCCCAAACGTAACTTCGCAGACATCTGAATGAAAAATCTCTCAAATTGAAACGAAATACTGTATTTTATCATTTATAAATTTGCAAGGAACTATTGTGAACTGTTCAACATCTGGGTTGTTTCATATACAGACGCCGGAAGTTTGGACTCCCTGTGAATAAGATGTTTAACTAACTTTGGATGGGACTAACCGTAGTGATAAACAAGGACCCCATTTGAAATATTCGTTCTTTGGTATGCAGTAAAAATTAAACATTCTTCCGCCTGTCTCTTTACTAGACTTAACCGCGTGATTACCCCCTCGTGCTAAACGACAGAGTCAGACGAAAAAGACTCTACTGTATTCCCCACACCCCGCTTTGAGAGAAAAGAAATCTGGTTGTTGCTTATATGGCACAGTTTCACCTTTTATTTTCTTTACCCGAGGAAAAGATCTTCATCTCGGAGAAAACTAAGTTACTCTAGAGTTTTCTTAGGGCATCCAGCCCTCCTATCTCTCATTCCCTCTTTGCAAGTTTTCATCCTCAGTGGTTTTTGTTCCTCACGCGTTTCGGACCCCATTTATATTTTTTATTACCGTTGGGATTTATTTCTCAGAATCAGCAAGTATACGTTTTCGTTTTTCATACGTGGAAAGGTTTTATATATTAATCATTTAATAACGTCTGTTTTCTTAGAATCAAGGTGATTTTTTTCTTGGTTATCTCAATGTCAGAGAAATGTTTTTCATAATTGTCAATTGGGAAAAATCACATGTGTTTTTCAGTTTTTTTAATTAGGCGTAACTCCGTGACCTTTTTTGTGAACTTCAAACTTAAATCGCAAAATTTTGCGTTAAGTTTCTTAAACTCTCTTACATCAAAATCTTCTCAATGGCAGGGTTAATCACTAAAATCTTCAATCAACACGAACTTTGAAAAAAACCATACCTTTCCCTAATAGTTGGAATTAACTTCATTAATAAACAGTAAACAGATAATATAATTAAAAATGCTATTTTCAGCAATGATTAAACGTATCTTTCCTAGTACCGCATCCACCTCGGAAAGCTTTAACTCCAGCTGTAAAAAATCCTTATATGAAATTTGAGCAACGCCTGCTTCAAACGTGACTTTTAGTCATGATATTACCACAAAAAGCCTTCGTTACCCCAAAATCTCGTTCTTTTTCTCCCTCTCCCCTTGTACTGTCCCGTTATACAAGGCAACAGCAGCTGAAGGGAATACCCTTTCAAGGGGTTTTTGCTCCAAAAACTTGAGTGGGGGAGTATGGAGCTAAAAAAAATAATTCATTCAAATTTATATTTTGATTTTTTTTTCTCTCTGACTTTGGCTCCTCTATTCAAAAGTACCGTTATGCAAATATAATAGAACAGGGAACCACGATACGTGACTCGCCCCCACCAGCCCCCGTTCCCCCCAGTTCTCTCTAGAGAGAGAGAGAGAGAGAGCTGAGAGAGCTGAGAGCTAGGGGTGGAAGGGAGAAATGTTTTTCTTCTAACATCCACTCGCTAGATCGGAATCTTTAATAGAAAGACCCTAAATTTAAATGGTTTTGGAATAAATGAATTTTCTTGAAACCTGTTTTTATAATACATATACATATTTTAGGCCACGCGAGAAACTTTGTAGTAACTTTTGCGAGAAAATAAGGTCAAAACACTAATCTAAATGCGGACGTTTTTTAATGTAAATTAGCTTAGTTTATTTTTATTTTTATTTTTTTTTTTGGTTGTTGTGGAGGGAAGAGTTGTTGACTAACTCTTTGAAATGTCTAGCCTTGGTTTCATTTAAATATACTACACGCGTTTGGTAGTTTAAAATTTCATGGGCTTGTAATTTAAATCGCTCTTCGAAAGCACCGAGTTGTTCGTGTGAAGATATATTTTGACTTCTCAAATGAGAACATTCAGTATTCTGACGTGTTTATCTCATAATCATTTAGAAAATTCTTAGCTGCAAAATATATATCAAATGAACTTCTTAAAAAATATATTTAAGTTCTCCTTTTCACTGCAAATATAAAATGAATGTTTATTTTGCAAATGGAATTCAATAGCCTCAATGGTGCAATATAATTTCTACCAGGAAGGGATAATAGCTAGGGATTGGATGATACTCTGTATCCTCTTAATACTCGCTCACGAAACTTATATTGCGGAGTATTGACTGAAACGTTCTCATTTTTTATTTTTATTTACCAAATATCTGTAATATTAGCGTTGTTCAAATGGTAAATAAAGGGGCACTGTACTTGCAGTGCTGGTCAAAATTCTACATTAAATATATATATTTTAGATTAGCAATGTCCAGTTTAAAAATACATGGAGTTAAAGTCGTTGCTTAAATATATTCATCGAGTAAAGACTCTTTTTCATTTGGGTCCCGGCGGCGGCGGGATTGCGAATGTCTTTTCTAATTAAGAGAGCGATAATAATTTTGCACTAGCGGCTTAAATAGAAAGCCAGCTCCGACTATCCGTGCTTAATGGAAGGGTATAGCCACGGGCTGCAGCCTAGCTCCTCCTGACTTTGCGCTTTGGGATTGCAGCATTAAAAGAGACAACGAAAAGCATCTGCCGAATTAATATTCCCTCCAGGAATCCGCAATTTTTGGCAAACAGTTCACGTAATTGCCATCTTCCTTTCCAATCTCAATTGTTTTTGCCCCGAAATACCAACAGGTTTTACTAGTTTTACGTAACCGCTTTTCATTCTTTTTCTCTTTTTTTTCTTT